>ML663466.1:613210-662554 GCA_007570785.1 Antilocapra americana
GAGGGAGGGGGGTTCCGGAGGGGAAGCATATGTAAACCCATGGTGATATCATGACAATGTATGGCAAAAACAATAATAAAAAAAAAAGAAAAAAAAAGAATTTCCATGTAAAAAAAAAAAAACAAAACACAAAAGTCATCTTATTAACATAACAAAAGACGCCTTTATCACTCTCAACACACTTAGGAAATTCCAAGGGTTTTAGAAGTATGAGCAAGGGACTAGAGAAAAACCAAATGCACATGAGAAATATATTTTGGTTATCTGAATGACCAAATATGTATTTCTTATAAATCACAATATCTTACCTTGTTTGACACAGAGACCAAAAGAGATACTGGAATTTGGCCTTGTCACAACAAATTCGAAGTAGAAGCACACTAGAACCCTGCTTTCCACATTCCAGGTCCCAATTCCTTCAGGGAAACTTAAAAAACCATCCAAACAAAGTCTGATTCCATTTCCCTTCTCTGGACGGTGGGAGTTACTGATCTCAAACCCTACTGTTCTGAGGGAAGATGTCCTGAGGGATTCCCCTTCTGAAGGGATCACCCAGTGATTACAGAGCTCCTCTACTGTTCTAGAGGCCCAGCTTCACTGGTGCCCAGGGGATTGGCCCTTTCTTAAAAGGGAGGACAATTTAATCTCTTGTAAGCATCTTTCCTAGAAAGTCTCTGTTGGAGGAGTTTACATGAGTCACCAGTCCAAAACTTCTATAGAGTATGATTTTTCTGAATCATATGCTGCCTCTCCTGAAGGAAACTCAGCTTGTGTCTCCCCACAGCCAGGGATCTGTCACAGCTGCTGGCTGTGGGGATGCTCAGAGGGCAGCTGCAAGGGAAAGGGTTGGGGGGGGATGTTCGCAGCAAGACGCTTTGAGTTGGAGTGCTGTGGAGATAAGGGCAGCAAAGAACTCTGACCTTCTCTCTCACACATTATCTTTTAAAGTCATAGACCTTTATATGATTAATTATCATTTCTGGCAACTTAAAATACATAGAGGCAAAAAAAAAAGGCACATACTTAATCATGAAACATAGAGTATGGACTGAAAGGGCTCCCTGGTGAGGTTTTTTGAACTGTGCTTGTCAATACCGCCTTTTGAAAATAGACTAAATTTGCATTTTTGCACTTGTAAATCCTCCTGGTGTGTGGGGTTTGCATAAATTCTCTCTTAATTAAACACATGGTTTGCAGAATAAAAGAAAAAAAATTTTCTCTATTCCTTTTTCTACTTCCCTGTAGTAGATCAAGGGATCTTGTTTATTACAGTCATCTTTGAAATTCTGATTATTAAGTATTGGATTAATATCTGGTATTTGCTGCTACATGAAGTGATTTGCCTAGGAACCAGTAAGAGATTGCAGATTCATTTTACATATTAAATGTCACCTTCTGTAGGAGGTCTTCATTGATTACTCAGTCTAAAGGAATGACTAACACTTTATTCCATCATCCAGTTTCTTCTTTCAGGTTGATTGAGGTATAACTTATATACAGTAAAATTTTAAGTGAGCATTCTATGAATTTTGGCAAACTTACACAGTCATATAACCACCACCAGCACAACCACCTGCTTCCCAGGTGGCACTAGCGGTAAAGAACCCGCCTGCCAGTGCAGAAGATGGAAGAGATGCAAGTTTGATCCCTGGATCAGAAAGGTCCCCTAGAGGAGGGCATGGCAACCCATTCTGGTATTCTTGCCTGGAGAATCCCATGGACAGAGGAGCCTGGTGGGCTACAGTCCATGGGGTTGCAGAGTCGAACATGACTGAAGCAACTTAGCATGCACACACAGCACAATCAAGATAGAGAACATTTCCATCAGCCCCCAATTCTTTTATGTCCCTTTGTAGTCTATTCTCTTCCTCCACCCAGGAGGGGATTTTTTTTCCAGATCCAAACTTTCTTTAGTTTATAATCTCCCTTATGCACTAAGTTGTTCTTACAGAAAATAAAGCTCCTAGAAAAAGGAAAAAAAAGAAAACAAAGCTCCTGGCAGCCACTGATCTTTTCCAAAATATCATGTGAATGACATCATACAGTGTGTAAGCTGTTTGAGTCTGGCTTCTTTCAATTCATGTATCAGTAATCCCTTCCTTTCTGTTGCTGAGTAGTAGTCCATTGTGTGGCTAGACTGCAGTTTGTTTATTCATTCTTCAATTAATGGGTATTAGATTTGTTTTCAGTTTTGGGTGATTATAAATCAAGCTGCCATAAACATTCACATACAGTTTTTGTATGGATGTATATCTTCATTTTTCTTGGGTAAATATCATCCACTATTTTTTTTGAGAATTATTTTGTTCATTTATTGGTTTACTTACTTACTGTCTGTCTCCTAACACTAGAATATAAGCTCAAAAAAAAAGGGGCGGGGGAGGCTATGGCATTCATTAGTATATTATCTGACACTAGGACAGTCTCTAGCCTGTAGTAGATGCTTGATAAGTGCTGACTACATGAATAAATGGATGCATGAAGGAAGGAACAAAGGAATGAATGAATTCTGGTAGGTTCTACTATCCATGTTGTTGCAAATGGCAAATTTTCACTATTTTATGGCTGAGTAGTATTCTATTATATATACATATACCATATCTTTTTTTAAAAAAAGCAAACTTTTTATTTTGTATTGGAGTATAACCGATCAACAATGTTGTGGTAGTTCCAGGTGAACAGCAAAGGGACTCTGCCGTACATCTACATGTATCTATTCTCCCTCAAACACTCTCCCAAACAGGCTGGCACATAGCATTGAGCAGTTTCCTGTGCTGTACCATAGGTCTTGGTTATCCATTTTAAATATAGCCTTGTGTACGTATCCTTCCCAAAGTCCCTAACTGTCCCTTCCTCCTGGGAACTGTAAGTTCATTTTCTAAGCCTGTGAGTCTCTTTCTGTTTTGTAAGTAACTTGATTTGTATCATTTCTTTTTAGATTCCACATATAAAGGATATCATACAATATTTCTCCTTCTCTGTCTGACTTCATTCAGAATGACACTCTCTTGGTCCATCCATGTTGCTGCAGATGGCATTATTTCATTCCTTTTAATGGCTGAGTAATATTCCATTGTATATATGTACCACATCTTCTTTATCCATTCCTCTATCGATGGAAATTTAGGTTGCTTCTGTGTCTTGGCTATTGTAAGCAGCGCTGCGGTGAACATTGGGGTACATGTATCCTTTCAGATCATGTTTTTCTTTGAATCATGTTTAGATCATTCCTTAATTCCATACACAAAAATAAGCTCAAAATTGATTAAAGACCTAAATGTGAGTCTAGACACTATAAATTTGCTAGAGGAAAACATAGGCAGAACACATTATGACATAAATCACAGCAACATATTTTTCAGTCAATCTCCCAGAACAATGGAAATTTTAAAAAACATAAACATAATCTTAATTTCAAAAGCTTTTCCACAGCAAAGGAAATAATAAACAAAATGAAAAGGCAGTCCACAGATTGGGAGAAAATATTTGAAATGATGTGACAGGTAAGGGAATAGTCTCCAAAATTTCAGTTCAATCCAGGCGCTCAGTCGTGTCTGACTCTTTGCAACCCCATGGACTGCAGCACGCCAGGCCTCCCTGTCCGTTGCCAACTCCTAGAGTTTACTCAAACTCATGTCCATCGAATCAGTGATGCCATCCAACCATCTCATCCTCTGTCATCCCCTTCTCCTCCCGCCTTCAATCTTTCCCAGCATCAGGGTCTTTTCAAACGAATCAGTTCTTCCTATTAGGTGACCAAAATACTGGAGTTTCAGCTTCAGTATCAGTCCTCCCAGTGAATATTCAGGACTAATTTCCTTTAGGATTGACTGGTTGGATATCCTTGCATTCCAAGGGACTCTCAAGAGTCTTCTCCAACACCACAGTTCAAAAGCATCAATTCTTTGGCACTCTGCTTTCTTTATAGTCCAACTCTCACATCCATACATGACCACCAAAACCATAGCTTTGAGGACCTTTGTTGGCAAAGAAATGTCTCTGCTTTTCAATATGCTGTCTAGGTTGGTCATAACTTTCCTTCCAAGGAGCAAGTGTCTTTTAATTTCATCGCTGCAATCACCATCTGCACTGATTTTGGAGCCCCCTCCCCAAAAAAAGTCTGTCATTATTTCCACTGTTTCCCCATCTATTTACCATGAAGTGATGGGACCGGATGCCATGATCTTACTTTTCTGAATGTTGAGCTTTAAGCCAACTTTTTCACTCTCCTCTTTCACTTTCATCAAGAGGATCTTTAGTTCTTCTTCGCTTTCTGCCATAAGGGTGGTATCATCTGAGTATCTGAGGTTATTGATATTTCTCCCAGCAGTCTTGATTCCAGCTTGTGCTTCATCCAGCTCAGTGTTTCTCATGATGTACTCTGCATATAAGTTAAATAAGCAGGGTGACAGTATACAGCCTTGGCGTACTCCTTTCCCTATTTGGAACCAGTCTGTTTTTCTATGTCCATTTCTAACTGTTGCTTCCTGACCTGCATACAGATTTCTCAAGAGGCAGGTCAGGTGGTCTGATATACCCATCTCTTTAAGAATTTTCCAGAGTTTGTTGTGGTCCACATAGTCCAAGGCTTTGGCATAGTCAATAAAGCAGAAATAGATGTTTTTCTGGAACTCTCTTCCTTTTTTGATTCTCCAACGGATGTTGGCAATTTGATCTCTGGTTCCTCTGCCTCTTCTAAATCTAGTTTGAACATCTGGAAAGTCACGGTTCACATACTGTTGAAGCCTGGCTTGGAGAATTTTGAGCATTACTTTACTAGCGTGTGAGATGAGTGCAGTTGTGCGATAATCTGAGCATTCTTTGCCGTTGCCTTTCTTTGGGGTTGGAATGAACACTGACGTTTTCCAGTCCTGTGGCCACTGCTGAGTTTTCCAAATTTGTTGGCATATTGAGCACAGCACTTTAATAGCATCATCTTTGAGGATTTGAAATAGCTCAGCTGGAATTCCATCACCTCCACGAGCTTTTGTTCGTAGTGATGCTTCCTTAGGCCCACTAGACTTTGCATTTCAGGATGTCTGGCTCTAGGTGAGTGATCATATCATCGTGATTATCTGGGTCATGAAGATCTTTTTTGTACAGCTCTTCTGTGTATTCTTGCCACCTCTTCTTAATATCTTCTGCTTTTGTTAGGTCCATACCATTTCTGTCCTTTATTGTGCCCATCTTTGCATGGAATGTTTCCTTGGTATCTCTAGTTTTCTTGAAGAGATCTCTCGTCTTTCCCATTCTATTGTTTTCCTCTATTTCTCTGCATTGATCACTGAGGAAGTCTGTCAGATCTAATTTCTTGAATAAATTTGTCACTCCCACTGTATAATCATAAGGGATTTGATTAAGGTCAGACCTGAATGGTCTAGTGGTTTTCCCTACTTTCTTCAATTTAAGTCTGAATTTTGCAAGAAGAAGTTCATGGTCTGTGCCACAGTCAATTCTTGGTCTTGTTTTTGCTAACTGTATAGAACTTCTCCATCTTTGGCTGCAAAGAATATAATCAGTCTGATTTTGGTGTTGACTATCTGGTAATGTGCATGTGCTGTTGTTGGAAGAGGGTGTTTGCTATGACCAGTGTGTTCTCTTGACAAAACTGTTAGCCTTTGCTCTGCCTCGTTTTGTACTCCAGGGCCTAATTTGCCTGTTACTCCAGATATTTGCTGACTTCCTACTTTTGCATTCCAGTCCCCTATAATGAAAAGGACATCTTTTTTGGGTGTTAGTTCTAGAAGGTCTCGTAGGTCTTCATAGAACCATTTGACTTCAGCTTCTTCAGCATTACTGGTTGGAGCATTAAGTTGGATTACTGTGATATTGAGTGGCTTGCCTTGGAAACAATCAGCTTATTACACTTAATAACATCAGAACAAACAACTCACTCAAAAAATGGGCAGAAGACCTCTTCTTCAAAGAGGACTACAGATGACCAGTAGGCACATGAAAAGTTGTTCAACATCGCTAGTTATTAGAGAAATGCAAGTCAAAACTACAATATGATATCACCTCACACCAGTCAGAATGGCTGTCATCAAAAAATCTACAAGCAACAAATTCTGGAGAGGTTGTGGAGAGAAGGGAACCCTCCTTGTATACTGTTGGTGGGAATGTAAATTGGTTTAGCCACTATGGAGAACAGTATGGAGATTCTTTAAAAAACTACCCAAAAAGCTACCATATGACTCTGCAATCCCACTCCTGGGCATATATTCAGAGCACATATCTTCTTCATTCATCCATGCTGTTGATGGACACTTGGGATACTACCATATCTTGGCAATTATAAATAAAGCAGCTATGAACATTGGGATGCGTGTGTCTTTTAAAGTTAGTTAGTTTGTTTGTTTGGACATATACTCAGGAGTGGAATTGCTGGGTCCTATGATAGTTCTGTTTTTAGTTTTTCTAGAAACCTTCATACTGTTCTCACAGTGGCTGCATCAATTTACATTCCCACCAACAGTATACAAGGGTTCCCTTTCCTCTACATCCTCACCAACATTTCTTATTTGTGTTCTTTTTTATGATAGTCACTCTGACAGTTGTGAGGTGATATCTCATTGTGGTTTTGATTTGCATTTACCTGATGCTTAGCAATGTTGAGCATCTTTTCATGTGCCTGTTGGGTGATGTTTTTATACAGAGAAATTAGAAAGGTACTTCAGTCTTCTAGCATGCTTGATTCAAACTGACTTATTAATGAGAAGCTAGAAAAGTTTCAGCTCCATAACTCATTACTGGTAATGTCATATAAGTGTTTAGGATTATTATCAAATGTTTAAGATTATCAGAGAAAGCCACTGTCAAGTTTCTTTCCTACAAGAGCTGTAAAATTTCACAGCTTTTCAAGTTTTTTTGTGCCTTGTGTAATATTAAATACTCGTTTATTTGATGATGCCCATTAACCTATTTGCCATGGATGTCTTTGTATTATGGATGTTAAGTTACTTTCATCAATGTTGGTATTTTGTGGGTATGAATAACATAAATGACTAAACAGAAATGTCTTTGCTATTTGTAACTTAGCTATAAATTTCTGCCCTATAAAGTGAGACACTCTGATAACATTGATTTGCTGATATGTTTGGGTTTAGATCTATCATTTTATTATTTGGTTTTTGTTGGTTTCACCTGTTTCATAATCCTTTTTCCCTCCCTTCTTTCCTTCTTTTAAATTAATTAAACATATAAATTATTCTATCCTTCCCCCAACCCCTGGCATGAATTTGTAAATTATACAAACTCAGTGTTCTTTTAGGGGTTACCCTTGTGTTTACAGCATGTATCCTTGAATTATTTAAATATACTATAAATTAGAACTTTCCTGCTTCCCAGACAAGGGTAATAGGACACTGTAACTTCATTCTAATTCCCTCCTGGGTTTTTTTTGTGTGTGGAGGGGGGGAGTATTATTCTATATTTCGATTCTCTCCATATTTTAAAACCCACAAGACACTTTGTTAATTGTTTTTATATTTGCTCACATGTTTACCTTTAGACTTAGTCCTGTATTTACCATTCCTTACTGCATCTCTGTGACATCATCTTAGATTATTTTACTTCTGCCCAAAGAATATCCTTTAGTTTCTCACTCAGTATGAGATTAATGGGGATACATTTTATGGTTTCATTTGTCCAAAAATGTCTTTATTTAATATAATTGGAAGAGGATATTGTCACTGGGCATAAAACTCTAGGCTGGCCATTCTTATCTTTCCCACTTAGAAGTTGCCATTGTCCTGACTTCCACTGTGAATTCAGATGTCAGTTTCATTCATTTTAAAAATGATTTAAAAGTAATGATTTTTTTTTCTCTGACTCATTTTAAGATGTTTCTCTTTGTCTCTGGTTTTCAACAGCATTACTATGATGCACTTAGGTATTGTTTTCTTTGTATTCTTCCTTCTTGAGATTCTTAAATCTGTGACTTAATGATTTCAGCCACATTTGGAAAGTTCTCAGCTATGACAACTTCAAAGATTGTTTCTGCCACGTTCTCTCTTTTCTCTCCTTCGGTGTGCTATCTACATATAAATAGAATAACTGCAGGTTTACTTAAAGCTTCTTCATGATTTTTTTCTCCTTTTGGTTGTTTTTGGTTTTACTGAGGCAGTTTCATACTTGGCTCACGCCTCTGTGATTGGGAACTATTTTAAACACAATTTCATTTCAGCATTTCACCTATATATTTCTATTATCTTTTCTGTATTTTCCATCCTTTTTTCTCACTGTACTTCAGTCTGGCCATTTTTAGCTCACAAATTCTCTCTTCAACTGTGTCTAGTCTGCTTCTGAAGCTTTCATTTAATTCTTAATTTCAGTTACTGTATATTGCAGTTCTAGAATTTCCATCTTGTTCCATTTCATAACATAATTTCTTGAATTCATCCCAATATATTGTAAGATTCTTCTTTGGTAACTCTAACTTGTGAAACCTCTATAAGTCTGTCTCTATTATATATCCTCTTGTTTTTTGACCATTTTGTTTTCTCTTCTGGTATACGAGGCAATTTTTGTTTTACTACCTGATTTTGTATATGAAGAAGTGTAGATAATTTAGGGCTCTGGATGGTATTATCTTCCAGAAAAGATGAGCTTTTGCTTCTTGTGGGCAGGTAAAAGGTAGCAGTATGTCTGACCAACCAGGGATTGAACAGATTGGAGGCTGGGCTTCAGTCTTGGAGAGAATTGGTCCATTTTTGATTCACCCCTACTACTAGGATGTACCTCTTTGGACATCTCAACTATAAACCTGGGGTATTTACCTCAGCTTCTCTTCCTTGGTGGGCCCTGAACTCCATTTATTATTCCCCTTCATCCTGAAACTGCTAGAAGCTCTTCTTAGCTTTCAGTTTCTCTGCTGCTGTTTGAAATTTGGTCAGTTGAAAAATGATGCTGAATAACAGCTTCATCTCTTTGCACTTCCCTTCTCTCCAGGACTCTGGTCCCTCAAATCCTTACTGTCTTGATATTTCTCAGATGTTTTCAAAGGGATTTTCTCATTTTTCATTTCTGGAGAGTTAGTCAGCAACAAGCTAGTTTGCCATTATCAGAAATGGAAAATCCTATACTACCTCCCCTAAAGACCTGATGTGCTCCCCACCAAGCTGTCCACATTCCAGCTCCTCTAAAGAGGAGTCCAGAACTACCAAGTCAGACCTGTGGGATCAGCATTCAGAGCCTCATATTAAATCAGGAACTTAGATTCAGAGAAATAAGCTCTGGCTAACCTCAAAGTGAGTAAGTTGGGAATCTCAACTGAGGCTCTCAGCAGTGGACACTGCCAAGTATTATAGGAACATCAAAGCCTCTGGGATCTTTCAACTAGGCCAGGTCTTTTAGCCCCAGTAAGCAGGAGCTAGAGCCGACATGTAGTTATGCAGTAATTAATAACAGCTGAAATTTCATGGGAAGGACAGCACCAAAGTGTTGCTAAGATACACTTCTTTGAAGTTCTCTTCTTTATTACTTTTTTTGTATTGTACTCAGACAGATTGGCCAGTGGTGATAACTAAAGGTTACATAGTAAAGAAATAGGGGGAAAATATGAAATGCAGCACATAAAGAAATTTATTTCCATTGTGAAAAGAATTTTCAGTGGTAATAGATAATACATTCTTGTGACTCACTGATTTCTATGCTGTCTACATATAAATAGAATAACTACAGGTCAACTTTAAGTTTTTTGAAGTTTCTTTTTTCTCTTTAGTGGTGTTTGTTTTTATTGTCAGGCTGTTTCATACCAGGGTCAGGCCTCTGTTATGAGAAATACTTTATAAACATAATTTAGAATAATATGAAATTATTTAAAAACAAAATTACAGTAGTTTTTCTGTGAGAATATATGGGAAATGCTTATTTATATTAACATAAATGGTGATCAAAACAGATTTTTAAGGATTTCCTTTTTATCTTTTTCCTTTTCACTTTAAATGATTGGAAACATCATAGAAGAGCAGAAAAATCAGAATTTGGCATCTTTTCTTTCCTAGATTGTCAACAGAGGTGAAACTGAAGGTTAAAATGATGGCTTCAGGAATACATACATATACTACAGGATGAAGATAAATGTAGCCGATATTTAGTTTTAAGCATTCTTCACTTATGCTTTAAAAAGTTTGCAAGTGCAAAGTGCTGTAGACAAATACAAGTGACTTGGGGATCCAGAGGCGAATGTTCTAGTCTTGGTTCTCAGCTAACCAGCTGTGGAAACTAGTGGGCACCAGTTTCCTCTTTCTTTAAGTTAAGGAAATACTACTTTAGGACAACTAAGTTTTATATTCCGTGTGTGGGTATGTGCTTAGTCAGTCAGTTGTGTCTGATTCTTGTGACCCCATAGACTGTAGCTTGCTAGGCTCCTCTGTCCGTGATATTCTCCAGGCAAG
This sequence comes from Antilocapra americana, assembly GCA_007570785.1. Lineage (NCBI taxonomy): Eukaryota > Metazoa > Chordata > Mammalia > Artiodactyla > Antilocapridae > Antilocapra > Antilocapra americana. The sequence goes on from ML663466.1 coordinate 623,608, forward strand.
AATACTGGAGTGGGTTGCCATTTCCTTCTCCAGGGAATCTTCCCGACCTAGGAATAGACCCAGGTCTCCTGCATTGCAGACAGACTCTTTATATTCCATAGTTATATTTAAAGTAGATTTGTTGGAAGCAACCTAGATGCCCATCAACTGACGAATGGATAAGAAAGCTGTGGTATATATACACAATGGAATATTACTCAGCATTAAAAAAAAATTCATTTGAAGCAATTCTACTCAGATGGACGAAACTGGAGCCCATTATCCAGAGTGAAGTAAGCCAGAAGCAAAAACAACAATACAGTATATTAACACATATATATGGAATTTAGAAAGACAGTAATGAGAACCCAACATGGGAGACAACAAAAGGAACGCAGATGTATAGAATAGACTCGTGGACTTTGTGGATGAGGGTAAGGGTGGGATGATATGGGAGAAGGGCATTGAAGCATGTTAATTGTCATGTGTCTAATCAATCGCCAGCCCAGGATTGATGCTCGGGACTGGTGCAGCGAGATTTCCCGGGGGGGAGGGAGGAGGGAGGGGGGACCCGGAGGGGAAGCATATGTAAACCCATGGTGATATCATGACAATGTATGGCAAAAACAATAATAAAAAAAAAATAAATAAAGTAGATTTGTTGACTCAGATGGTAAAGACTCCACCTGCAATGCAGGAGACCTGGGTTTGATCCCTTTGTTGGGAAGATCCCCTGGAGAAGGGAATGGCTAACTACTCCAGTATTCTTGCCTGGAGAATTCCATGGACAGAAGAGCCTGCAGGATATAGTCCATGGGGTCTCAAGGAGTCGGACACAGCTGAGCAACTTTCACTATAATCAATCATGTTCTCTTATGTCTGCACCATGGTGACAGCACTTTGTGTACTGACCTAGCGTCATCTGTTCTGAGTGTTCCATGAAGGGAAGTATACATGTGAGTACCATTCTGTTGTTCTACAAGAGCCTCCCCTGGATATATCTCACTCCCTCAAGCAAATTTTAAATCCTTAGTGGCGATACTAAATTAGTATTTAAATGTGCTGATAAATTGACTAAGCATGACCAGTGGCAGAGGTTAGTGGCCTGTCATCTTCATTATCACAAATTAATAAAGCCTAACAGGCAGTGCTGCGTGTAATGGAAGATGGGCTTTCCTCCGTCTAAAGAAGGAACAAACAGCTCTGATGTGGACAGGCAGAGAGCAACAGAAACGTGAGCCCTGGTCACATATGCAATGCACACATGCCGGGAGCCGTCAGGATGCCCCCTTGCTCCGATGACTAGGTCACGAGACTAAGAAAGAAATTGTAAAGCTGACTTTCTTTATCGGGGCATCCTGGGCAAGGCCCCCCCCTGGTATTTTTCTTGGGAGTTCTGTTCATGCTCGGAACTTTGGCTCATCTCTGTAGGTCAGTCCCAGTTGGAAAGAATTCGTCCTGAGATAATCCCCCCAGACCTTCCCAGACCAGAGGATCTGGGAAGGTGGCTTGCCTTCCCCGGGGGCTAAGGAGGAATGAAAGGGACATTTAAATAGGTTACTACTCCTTACTGGGGAGTTTACCAAGAGCTCTCTGGGGGCCATGGCAAGGCCACCACCAGAAAGGCTCGTACTTGGGTCACCTTTCCACTTCCCACTCCCCCGACCACTCCACGGAGGAGGCTCCCTTCCTTGAAGAAACCAGGCTGGAATGGGACTTAGGAATGCCCATAACTGTGGCCAGCATAGTTGGAGATATTGATTGCTTTAGGATAATGTAGACATAGGAATTCGTTTTAGTAGTTGTAAGGTTAATGGGGTTTTATTGCTAAAGCAGTGCTGCTAGACTGTCTCTTAGTCCTCTTTCCTCTTCCCAAACTGTCTCTTTGTCCTCTTTCCTCTTTTCTTAAGAACCAGAGTAGGTTACTAGAATAAAACAGTTTCAAGCTTAAGCCCTTCCCTCTAGCTTCTACATAGTTGCACCTGATAAGAGAAATGTAACCTTTCTACCTAGATTGATGTACTTATCATGATTGAATGAAGTATGCTGAAGACATTCAAATGGTAAACATACTATTGTTAAATCTAATTACGCAGAAATCTGACTTCTGTAGGGAATGAGCTCAATGATAAAGTTGCTATGGAAGGTAGAAAACAAAAAATTGTATAGAATGATAGGTGATGTAATGATATAATGGGGATGTCTTTTGGCTATAAAACTGTAAACCAACAACAATAAACGAGAGACTGCTCCATCACCACACATCGACTCAGCTCAGTTCTTCCGCGACGCCACTCATCCCTCAAGACCCCCGGACCGGCAGGGGCTGGACCCTGGCACACACAGGCCAGGGGCCAGGAAACTTTCTGTAAAGGGCTGTGTAGTGGATATTTTCGGCTCTGTGGACCATGAGGGCCCTGTTGCAACCACTCACCTCTGCTTTTATGATGCACAAGCAGCCATAGACATGATGTCAGCAAACGGTCATGGTTGAATTTCAGTACAACCTTATTTATGAACACTGAAATGGGAATTTTATGTAATTTTCACATCATGAAGTATTCTTTTTCTTTTGATTTTTTTTCTCTAACCATTTAAAATGTCAAAACCACTCTTAGCTTGTCGGCCATATGAAATAGGCAGAAAGCCAGGTTTGGCCAGCTGACCTTAGTTTTCTGTCCCTGATACAGAGACATATACATGCTTACTGAAGTGGTCATTTAGCAGAGAGTTTTCAGTTTAAATGGAGTAGGACCTTGGGGAATCCATGACCCTTGTCCAGTTAGCCAGGATAGATTTCCTAGGGGATATCATACAGACAGATCATACAGCTATGTGATGCTTTACTTTATGAGGCACCATCATGTCAGACACAGTAGCTTTTAGATCACCAAAAAATTGAGCATCAAGCCAACATCTTTAAGCCATGTGTCTTTCCCAGCAAGTCCTGAGTCCTCTGTGATGGTAAAAGTTATTTAAATGAAGAAAATGAGAGTTTTAAATCCAAGCTTAGCCAGTTCCAGCTTCCATGGGAGGTGGGCATGGGGGCAAAGCCTTCCTTTGGAGAAAGTAAAGATAGAAACACACACTGTGCCTCTCACCACTTCCTCCTAATATTCCACCATCATGCTCAGTGCTCCCTCTTCTAAGGTCTTCTCGTGATAGCCTCATGTAAGCAAGTCACCTTAAAATTGTTACAAAGGGAAATTGTCCTCAGGCAGAATCATTGCCTCAGTACCCCCAGGGATTCTTCTGGGCTTGAAATGGTTCAAGAAATAACAAGTGTTTGGGTCATAAGAGATATCTTGGCAAAAGCCTAATAAGATGGTTTCTGGGGATAAGTGAACTTTAGAGGAGGATTTGGCTGGGAGCATGGCAGCAGAGGAGTGGGTTATTTTGAGCACTGTGAACCCATTTCCTTATCTGAAAGTAACACAGTACAGGCCGGACAAATTGGGTGCACAGTTCAAGATTTTAAGTTTTAATTATATATTTGTTCAATAAATAAAATAGGCATAAAATGAACAAGACATAGACCCAGCCCTTGAAAGCTGAAGCACTGTCCTCTAGTGACCCTTAGGACTCCTCAAAGCTAAACAGGCATGGTGCCCAAAGAGGCCAGCTGGCATCTGCAAAGTGCCACTTGCTGGCTAGAGGGTCATGGGCATCTCAAGGCTATTAGACCCTAATGAAAGATACAAAATTGTAAGCTCTGTACAAAAGATAAAGGAAAATTGGAAAGAAATATATCAAAATATTACATATAAGACTTATGGATTATTTTCTTCCTTTTTTAAAAGAATTCTCTGACTAAATGTCTAAAATGAGCTGTTAATGATTTTATATAAAAATTTTAAATGAAAAATGTTGTTCAAATGAGCTAACTGCCTCTAGACCACCTTCCTTGACATTATCTTTGTTGAATCAAAGTAAATTTCCAGTTGGTTTTTATGATACCCCCCAAATTTCATGGTGACAAACTTACAAACTCTTTTGCCCTCCCTCCCTCCCTCTTCCTTCCTTTCATTTATTATGTTTTGGAGGTTCACATTTAACAGAGCACTATTTATAGTAAAGTGAAAGTGAAAGTCGCTCAGTCGTGTCCAACTCTTTGCAACCCGATGTCTATACAGTCCATGGAATTATCTAGGCCAGAATACTGGAGTGGATAGCCTTTCCCTTCTCCAGGGGATCACCCCAACCCAGGGATCGAACCCAGGTCTCCTGCATTGCAGGCAGATTCTTTACCAGCTGAGCCACAAGGAAAGCCCAAGAATACTGGAGTGGGTAGCCTATCCTTTCTCTAGCAGATCTTCCCAACCCAGGGATCAAACTGGGGTCTCCTGCATTGCAGGCAGATTCTTAACTGAGTTATCAGGGAAGCCAAATTTATAGTAAGGATAAATTCAAAAGCACTGAATTTGGTTGAAGAGATGTCTGAATTTGAGCCCTGATATTTCTAATGGTCAACTCTGTGACTTTGGGCAAATTACAGGCCTCAGTTTTCTGATCTGTTAAAAGGGGATAGGGTATTTACTTTTCATATTTCTTAAGACTTGTAATTTTTGTAAGAGTGAAATGAAATAAAGTGTCAATTTCTTTCTGAAATGTTAGAACTCCAAGTCAAAAAAGTGAGTGTACCATTAGCATGATTGTTGTTCATGTTCACAAGGGAGCTGAGGGGATGTGGTTGAAATTGCAACTGATTGATGCTCTAGTGGACAGTCCCTTGAAAAGTATTGGGAGCTGTACCAGGTGCACAGGGCTAATAAGTTTGGGTTGAATAAAAATTAAAAGATTAACCTACAAAGTTGGCCCACCATTTCCCCCTGTATAAAACCTCTCACAAAAGATTATTTAAATATAGTACTCATATTTTTGTAGTTATATGCAATGACTCATATGCCATGATAGTATTTTTGAGCTTTAATGATTCTTATTTGAAGAAGAAAAAAAATGATAATGTATTTTATTGAGATAACTTAGAAACTTAGAAATTCCATTTTTACTCTCAATAATGTGAAATATACTTAAAAACTGAAATCATTTCATTTTTTGTATATATATTTGATTTGACTGGATCAGGGGAAGAGTTAACATAGTGAATGCTGTTAGTGGTCCCTGGAGGTCACTTACAGGTCTGGGCTTCCTGTGTTTCTCTGACAGAGAGTGATCCTGTCAAAGGTAAGATTTGGGGCAGACCAGAGTGTCCCCAAATTAATACTGCAGGACAGGGATTTCCCTGGTGGTCCAGTGGGTAGGACTTGGCGCTCCAAATTGAACCTGGGGGGCCCGGGTTCAATCCCGTTGGGGAACTAGATCCCACATGCTGCAAGTAAAGATCCTGCAATGAAGATCAAAGATCCTGAGAATCTGCAACTAAGACCTGGCGCCAAATAAATAAATACTAAAAAAAAAAAATACTGCAGGACAGTTCTCTACCAAAGATGGACAGGAGTCAAGGGGTAAACACCCCAACCTCCTCACACCTTGGTGGCAAGTTCTGGAATGTGCTCACTATAGTCTCTCAGGGGGTCCCCAGCAGGCCTGTGCTCCAGTTGCCTTGAGTGGTACCCTTCATTGCCTTTCATCCCCTCCCTCTGCCACTTCCCCATCCCGTCCCCACGCTACTAGGGAGCCCTTCCCAAATAAACTACATGAACCCAAATCCTTGTCTCAGATCTGTTTGGGGATGAGTGACAATCTATACAGACAATTTATGACCCAGAGCCTATTATACCCTCCACCAAAGAGTGTGGGTGATTTTGTTTCTGTCTTTATGATATTTTTTTTTCTGAATTCTCTGTGTATCTTCTATGCCACACAGTAGAGTAAATGCAGGCCATGTCTAAGAATAATTTACAGATGGGACTTATAAACGTTCTTCAAACTTTTTGGCTCATAAATGCTGAAAAAAGTCTTACAAGTTATAAATATATGTTCCTCTCTCCATAACATTTTTGAGGAATGGCCTTCAAACAACTTGTGCCAGGATATTTGCAAACCTACTGAAATTTAACTGGCTTACTGCTTTCCTTTGTCATTTTAAACATACCCACTGGCAACTGTAATGTTTCATCCTGCTTATACCCCTTCCGATGGGCTCCCTTACAGGATTAGCACCTAGCTTTGGAATTAGATCATCCCGCTCAAACTTGTTTTTGGGCCCAGAGGTCTATAGTTGCTCAACTCTTTTTGCCAAAACACCATCAGATGTCCAACAGCCACTTGCGTCTCTCTTCCAGTTTTATACCTCAGCTTCTACATCTCTTAGATCCCTGCACTTCTGAAACCTTCCCCGTGTCCGTGGCTCTTTCTGCAGCCTCCTTCCAGCCTTTGGTTTTTAGTCCTTCCCTGATGCCTTTCACCTCTGCTCCAGTGTCTCACTAGGATGGCCTCTTTAGGCCCTGAGGACTCTCAATATATGAAGAGTCCAGGCCTCACTCTAGGCCTCAGGCCATGGAGAACTTCAGTGTGTGCATATAACGGTGAAAATGCAGGCAATTAGGTGTAGCAGACTTGAAGAGGAAGAATAAGAAATTTGTGTCTGTCTAGAAAGACGCTATTTTCCCCATGGCTGCAGGAGGCAGGGAACAGACACCCTGATCCTTTCTTCGGGTTTCTTCTTTAGTTCTAGTACCAATGAAGGGGAGCAAAATTTGCCCCAAAATGTGCCTCATTGGCATAAAAATAATTTTAGACTTTTTTTTAAAAAGAAATAGCACAGATAGGAGAAGCTCTAAAAAACTGAGTAGAAGTTACCCTGTTATAGGAGATATTTACATTTATGAGGGAAATCTCCATTCTAAGGGGATCTTTCTCTTGGTACTATAGGATGACTCTGAATCTCTAGAAACTTATCAATGTAGAAGGTATGGATTTAAATCTGTATAATGAGTTTATTCTTATTTACTGTGCTCTGCCTGATAACCTCCTGTAACTGGCTCCCCTAGCCACATCTTTTTGTCTTTAGGTGGAGATGGTATTTAAGGCAATTGCTTGGGCCTTTTCAGGGAGTTACTCAGTTTTCTTGGGTCTCTCCCATGTTGTCAAGGAGATATGCATGCTCAGTTGCTCAGTCATGTCCGACTCTTCGCTACCACCAGGCTCCTTTGTCCATGGGATTTCCCAGGCAAGAAGACTGGAGTGGGTTGCCATTCCTTCCTCCAGGGGATCTTCCCGACCCAGGGATCAAACCTGTGTCTCTTGCATCTGCTGCATTGGCAGGCAGATTCTTTACCACTGTGGCACCTGGGAAGCCCCCATAGAGGTATACATGTTGTTAAACTTGTTTGTTTTTGTCTTGTTAAGCTGTCTTTTATTATGAGGGGTCTTAGTCAAGAACCTAGAAGGGTAGAGGGAAAATGATTTTTCCTTCCCCACACCTGAAAGCGCACATTGTGTGGTTAATCACAGGACCATCATTAAAGGAAGCAGTAGGGCCTGGTGGTAGAGGCTTAGGGGAAAGGCTGCATGGGCTCCAAGCTTGTATCCAACGCTTAGCACCAATAGCCTTGGAAAACTTACTTGATGTCAGTTCTCTCATCTGTAAAAGAGCAATAATGTTAGTACCTGCCACATAGAACTGCTGTGAAGATAAAAAGCAACATTTTAAACAAAACTCGTAGCATAGTTACCTGATCCATAGGAAATCTCTAATAAATTTTAGCTATTATTATTGTTTTTAACAAAATTAATCTAACTGAAAACGAGGTACAAAATAGTCTTGTTCCTCTGCAGTCTGTTACTAGAAAGAAATCCCTGTGTGGTAGTTGCAGAGGTAGTTGCCTTTGAAGGAAGTGAATATGTAGAAGTCTAACTACCTGCAGCCCTTGCACCCTAGATATCTCTTCCATCTGCTGGAGGAATAAACAAAAATACCTTTATTGGAAAACAGAGCTTTCCTTCCATAATCAGAGGTAGAACTCTACATACAGGGAGGTGATCTCATTGACTTCAGCCCATACTAAAGAGCAAATGACTGACGTACACTCCCTTCCTCAAAGCAGGGCTTGATGTCAGGCAAACAGTGGCCTTCTACAGTGAGTGAACACAGTGGAGGGGAAATTTTGATTCACAGAGAAGCAACTTCAGGATTTTACTCAGAAGTGGTCCTGCGTGGATCCACGATCTGTGTCTTGATCTCTTGGAAGAAAATGAGAAAAAGAAAAATTGTGATCACACTTTGTCACATGGATCTTGATTCTCTGTCTTGGTCTAAGTTTAAAGCTCACCTCCTCCAGAGACAAGATAGTCTTAACTGCAGACTTAGAAAATCTTAGCTTATTAAGACCTTAGAAAATCTCCTGAAATCTTAGCTAAAGCTTCTGGAAAGTGTGTTTGGGGACATTGGACTCCACAGTGGACTTCACTTCTACTTTAATTTTTATTTAAAAATAAGGATTAATTAAAAGTTAATAGCTCACCCTGTCGCTGAATTCACATCAGAGGGTCCCTTGTCATGTGTAGCTGAGGCAGCAGGAAGGGGTGCCCTCTGTGTACAAGTCTCTACAGCAACTTTACTCTTCCTGGCACTTTCCAGATAATGGTGAGGAAGTGTAGACTGACATCTGCTTGTGCATGACCTAGTTTTAATTAACGTCCCTAAATGAGCATGTAGCTTAAAAATAATACTGCCAAAACAAAACAAAGCAAAACAAAGTCCAATAGATTGTAGATGATACTGAAACCGCAAGTCCAAGAGAACAATATAACAGAGAAGACACTTCCTTCATTCCTGGTGGAGACTCTAATTAGATATGACGCATTTAATTCCATTAAAATTATAATAGTGTTTCCGATGACAAAAGGACTATTAATAAAATATATAACACATTCTTTTAAGATTACTACTTTACTCTTAGCTTTTAAAAACTCTATATTTTAGTGTAAGTTTTCTCCCCAACCTGCTTTGCCGGGAGCCGTCAGGATGCCCCCTCACTCGGATGACAAAGTCACGAGACTGAGAAGGAAACTGCAAAGTGGATTTTCCTTCGGGGCATCCCACGGCAAGGCCCCTCCTGGTATTTTTCTTGGGAAGTTCTGTTTATGCTCTGAACATTAGCTCATTTCAGTAGGTCAGTCTCAGTTAGAAAAAATTCATCCTGAGATAATTCCCTCAGACCTTATTTCCCTCCTACTAGTTACTGGGGAGTTTACCAAGAGTTCTCTGGGGGTCATGGCAAAGCCACCACCAGAAGGGCTCGTACTTGGGTCACCTTTCCACATCCCACTCCACTCCACAGAGGAGGCTCCCTTTCTTAAAAAAAACCAGGCTGGAATGGGACTTAGGAATGCTCATAACTGTGACCAGCATAGTTGGAGACACTGATTGCTTTAGGATAGTGTAGAAATAGAAATTCCTTTTAGTAGTTGTAAGGTTAATAGGGTTTCATTGTTAAAACAGTGCTGCTAAACTCTCTCTTTGTCTTCTTTTCTCTTTCCTTGTAAAAACCAATATAGTTTAATAGAATAAAACAGTTTCAAGCTTAAGCCCCTCTTTCTAGCTTCTACATAGTTGCACCTTGTCAGGGAACATTTGGCAGGAGGCTTCCTGTGTTAATCCCTGAATATTCAGAGATGAGTGGAGAGGCACACCTTTTCCAGGGACAAAAGAAATGCATACATTCTTAAAGTATAGCAACCATTTACAGCCTTCTTCCCTCTCTGATATAGAAAGTAAGTTCTTTACAACCCCCTCTTTTTGAGATAGATTCTAGCCCTATGTTTCCTGGATAAGTTGCTGAAAAGGCTATCTTGTAAGACAGTGAATATTTGCCCGCATTATGCTAAATAAAGGTGTGCTAGAGACATTCAAATGGTAAACATACTGTTATTAAGTCTGATTATGCAAAAATCCAACCTTTTGTAAAGAAGATGAGTTTAAGGTAAAGGTTGTTGTTGATAGGCAGCAAACAAGTTTGCATAAAAATGTTGTGATGTAATGGGGATATTCTTTGGCTATAAAACTGTAAGCCAACAAAAATAAAGTGAGAGACTTCTCCACCGCCTTTGGGAGAGACTTCTCCATCACCTCACAAAACTAGCAGCAATAAAGAGAGACTCCTTCATCACCACACACCGACTCAGCTCAGTTCTTCCGCCGACGCCACTCATCCCTCAAGACCCCCGGACCCTGCCGGGGCTGGACCCTGGCACTGCTTATGAACCCCTGTATAATACCCACCCACATTCCACAATGAACATTTCCTAGATTTCATTCTTGCTCTCCTTGTAGCTTATATATATGTAAAGTATATAATAATAATATATATATCTAACATATATATATATGTTTTACTTTGCTGAACTTTAGAAAGTAACATACAAATATTCTGACTTTTCACTCCTAAGTATGTTTATATATTTCCTAAGAACAAGGACACTCTTCTACATAACCTCAGTGCTGTTATTGCACCCAGTGAAATTAACAATAATTCCTTCAGTTCAGTTCAGTCGCTCAGTTGTGTCCGACTCTGCAACCTCATGGATGGCAGCACACCAGGCTTCCCTATCCATCACCAACTCCTGAAGAATAATTCCTTAATTAAAATAAGTATATAATATATAATAATTTCTTAATTGTAATATCCCAAAGAATAATTCCTTAATACTGACTAATATGTAATCCATAATAAAATTTCCTCCATTGTCCCCAAAATGTCCTTTATAGCTTAAGAGCTGACTCATTGGAAAAGACCCTGATGCTGAGAAAGATTGAAAGCAAGAGGAGAAGGGGGTAACAGAGGATGAGATGATTGGATGGCATCACTGACTCAATGGGCATGAGTTTGAGCAAACTCAGGGAGACAGTGAAGGGCTAGGAAGCCTGGCTGTTGCAGTTCATGGGGTTGCAAAGAGTCAGACATGACTTAGTGACTGAACAACAACTCCTAAATCCAGAATCAAATCAGGCACTTGTATTGCATTTGGTTATTATATCTCCTTTTTTCAGGTTTTACTGCGATATAATTGACACATAAGATTGGGTTGGGAAGATCCCCTGGAGAAGGAAATGGCAACCTGCTCCAGTATTCTTGCCTGGGAAATCCCAAGGACCCAGGAGCCTGGAGGGGTATAGTCCATGGGGTTTGAAAGAGTTAAACACAACTGAGCTCACATGCACACACACATATGTATTATATACATTGAATTGTATAAGTTTATACATATGTATCCTATATGTTGTAGAAAAACATTACTTGTTATATCTCTTTCATCTCCTTTAAGGTAGAATAGTAGCTCCCCTACATTCTTCTAAAACAATAACGTTGACTGTTTTGGTGAATCCAAGCTAGTTATCTAGTAGAATGTGCCAGAATTGGATTTGTCTGATTGTTTCTTCATGGTAGATTCAAGTCAGAAATTGGAGGCAAGAACAGTTGTAGGCAATGCCATGTCCTTCCCATTGCATTGTATCAGGAGGCACAGGATCACAATTGTCCCACTGCCGGTGATGGTACATTAGATCAGGGCCACACTGTGAATTTCCTGGGCCCTTTGCACTTTTACCTTCATGGGATCCTTTCTTCATAAAAAGTATAAAAAATTTTATTTTATACTTGTATTGGCACAAAGATAACCATAATCCAAGATAGATTATATTAAATTTTTTCTTCTGATTTTAAAAGAAATTAAGATATTCTCTTGAGCCTCTAAAAATATCATGGGCCCCAGACCTATGCCTGTTCTACCTGATGGAGAAGTCCGCCCTGGGTTTGACCACTTGATTAGAGGAGTGACCCCAGACCTCCCCTAAAGGTACATTTTCCCTTTGTAATTAAATAGTAATACGTGGGGAGCTCTTTGAGACTATGTGAGTATCTTGTCCCCCTAAAACCTTCCTCAGTGGTTTTATCATTTTTGCCTGAATCAGTTATTACATTGAAGGTTGTAGGAGTTATATCCTATTCAGGGATGAGAATAGTGAAAGTGAAAGTATAGTTGCTCAGTCATGTCCGCCTCTTTGCGACCCCAGGGACCATAGCCCACCAGGCTCCTCTGTCCATGGAACTGGCCAGGCAGGAATACTGGAATGGATTGCCATTCCTTCTCCAAGGGATCTTCCCAACCCAGGGATGAGAATCCTGAGGTTACAAGAGTCTACGATCTGTCTGAGATCATAAAACTAGTGGCTAGAATCACCATTAGGAACTCGGTCTCTCTGCTCCCCAATTCACAGTAGAGCCCTGAGGAAACTGAAGTATATTAAGAACGAGTGAAAAGAAGCACTGGAGTTTTTTGGTTCAGAGAGGAGAAAAGGATGACTGTAATCTGTTACATACTTAAAGATAACGGCTGGATGGGCACCAAGGAGCAGCAAGCTCTGCATCTGCAGAGTAATAGCTCAATGGAGGTAAGACTCCGTTGCTCTGGATTATAGTCATTTTACAAGCCAGCTAATAATTGCCTTACATTTCTTCAGAAAAATTCTTGGTGTTATTCTCAGGAGAAAATAAAGCCAAGGTTTAATAGTCTTGTCTAATCTTATTAGGTATTAGGATTCTACTTTAAATGCCGACGATGTGTCAGTTACCCTAGAGACCTTTTAGTTCATTTTGTTTTCTCTTCACCTCAGCCCTCTCCAGGTAGCATGCATTAGGATTATAATGGAAGTTTTAAAATATTGTTGTTCAACAATCCCTACAGACCTCGGTAGGTAATTATGAATACATAAGGGCTGAACTGCTGGATCCTTAAACATAAACAAACTGCCCGTGTTTGAATAAAAGACATACCTTTCTGTGGGCCAAAGTTTCCAACAGTGGGTGTGGGAGCCCACTACTTCCACTTGCCAAGAACGCCTTTGACACAATAATTTGGCACAGAGGACATTTTTGACCTTTCCAGTGTTTGCATAAAAAAAGCGAAGCACAGATGTTTTCAGAAGTGGGAAGCAGTTATCTTCAGCCCCCTCTTATCAGAGGAGTGAATCGGTCAGTCTGTGGAAGAATGATTCTTACTAGGTGTGTGAAAGTGAATCTGTTGTCGCTTATTTATGTGAAGTTAAAAATAAAAGACACATCTGCAAGTCTCCTCTCATTAATCTTAATTGATTAGCAAGTCTTTGCTGAGCCTCTACTTTGAAATAAGTGGTATGCAGACGGGACCTGGGGCATTTTCAATGATACAGAAGACAAGAAGAGGAGAAGATATAAGCTTTTGACCTCAGGAACTTAGGAGAAAATCATGTAGAAAAGACATGCCCATGGAAAGCTAGAAGCAGTTGAAGGTAATGCAGAGGAAGCATAAAATGAGAAGAGTAAAATCAGACAGGTTGGGAGAAGGAAAGGGAATTATCGATGTCTCGATTGGTCAGCAAAAGCTGTAAGATGGTAGTTATAAGCTGGAATTTGAAAAGATCGCCTTAAGATGAATGGAGCCTCTGGGATGGAGCATGAAGGAAGGAGGAGGCAAGAAAGTAATGGTGGATTTAGGAACTGGTCTGTGTCTTGAGAACAACCGAAAGTTGATAGCTCATTCTTTCAGAGGACAGCAAGCAGGGGATAATTTATGCAAAATGATCCTGGAAATAAAACCTGATGATAGCTTTAAATGACCAGCATGTCTAATTGTTCTACATAAGGCTCTTTTGGTGATAGCTAATGGTAGCCACTTAAACCAGCTCAAGTGAAAAGGGAACAGGAGAACTGTAAGATTATAACAGGACACCTCTTATACATTCAAAAGTAGTTCATGGGCCAGGGACCAAGAGCCCTCTCTAGGACTTAGGGCCACATCATCTCAGCTTCTTCTTTTATGTCTGCCTCATTCTCTTTCTCTCATTCTACCTACTTTGGTTATTCATCTTGCCCTGATTGCTTTCTTGACATCATAACCTTTTCTTTGTAGCATCTATGATTGACTGATTACATCCTCTCAATTTTTTCAGTTTAAATGCTTAAGAAAAAGAGAGACTCTGGTAGCTGGCCAGGCAGTTTATTGGCTGGTTTACAGTATTGAGTATCCGCCCTAGTCCAACCGGCCATCACTCCTAAATGAGAACCACTCCTTGGGGATCTCCCTTCACTGGCATCTCCAGGCAGAGCAGTCTAAACCAGAAGATATAGACTGATATGTTCCATGCTCTACAGAACCATTAGATTTACAGGGAATGTTTGGCATGTTGCATACACATTTGTGAAATGGTTGATCTGTTTATCTCTAGGAAGAATATACCCAGAGCATTCTTCTGAAAAAGCTGTAGTATCCTGAACAGACTTGGTTTAAATTGAATATTGATCTCACCACCTCTGAAACCATCTGCATTTCATTCAGTTTGTCACTGTAGGGTGGGGATAATAGCACCTACCTGTTAAAACGTGAGATCATGAAGATGCTATTCTCTGCCAGGCATAAGGCAAGAGCTTAGTGAATGGGATTTCCTTAATTTCTTTGAAATTTTATTAATATTCCATAACAAAATTGTTTGCAGTGCATTTTTACTTATTTTTAAATTATGCAAATGATAGATGAATATATATGAATATTTTAAAGCAAACCCTAGATAGATATTATATTACTTCACTGGTAAATTTTTTTTCTTTACATTATCGTGTTGGTTTTGCCATACATTGACATGAATCTGCCATGGGTATATATGTGTTCCCCTTCCAGAACCCCCCTCCCACCTCCCTTTCGATTCCCTCTCTCTAGGTCATCCCTGTGCACCAGCCCTGAGCACCCTGTATCAAGCATCAAACCTGGGCTGGCGATTGATTTCACATATGATAATTTACATGCTTCAATGCCGTTCTCCCATATCATCCCACCCTTGCCCTCTCCCATAGAGTCCAAAAGACTGTTCTATACATCTGCGTTCCTTTTGCTGTCTCGCATGCAGGGTTCTCACTGCCATCTTTCTAAATTCCATATATATGCGTTAGTATACTGTATTGTTGTTTTTCCTTCTGGCTTACTTCACTCTGTATAATAGGCTCCAGTTTCGTCCACCTGAGTAGAACTGATTCAAATGAATTTTTTTTAATGCTGAGTAATATTCCATTGTGTATATGTACCACAGCTTTCTTATCCATTCATCAGTTGATGGGCATCTAGGTTGCTTCCATGTCCTGGCTATTGTAAACAAAGCAGTGATGAACATTGGGGTACACGTGGCTCTTTCAATTCTGGTTTCCTCGGTGTATATGCCCAGCAGTGGGATTGCTGGGTCATATGGCAGGTCTATTTGCAGTTTTTTAAGGAACCTCCACACTGTTCTCCATAGTGGCTGTACTAGTTTGCATTCCCACCAACAGTGTAAGAGGGTTCCCTTTTCTCCACATCCTCTCCAGCATTTATTGCTTGTAGACTTTTGGATGGCAGCCATTCTGACTGGTGTAAAGTGGTACCTCATTGTGGTTTTGATTTGCATTTCTCTGATAATGAGTGATGTTGAGCATCTCTTCATGTGTTTGTTAGCCATTTTTATGTCTTCTTTGGAGAAATGTCTGTTTAGTTCTTTGGCCCACTTTTTGATTGGGCCATTTATTTTTCTGGAATTGAGCTGCAGGAGTTGCTTGTATATTTTTGAGATTAATTATTTGTCTGTTGCTTCGTTTGCTATTATTTTCTCCCATTCTGAAGGCTGCCTTTTTACCTTGTTTTTAGTTTCCTTTGTTGTGCAGAAGCTTTTCATTTTAATTAGGTCCCATTTGTTTATTTTTGCTTTTATTGCCAATATTCTAGGAGGTGGGTCATAGAGGATCCTGCTTTGGTTTATGTCGGGGAGTGTTTTGCCTATGTTTTCCTCTAGGAGTTTTATAGTTTCTGGTCTTATGTTTAGATCTTTGATCCATTTTGAGTTTATTTTTGTGTATGGTGTTAGAAAGTGTTCTAGTTTAATTCTTTTACAAGTGGCTGTTTTTAATAAAGTATTTTTAAAAACACAGAATCACAATACCAGTATTAAACCCATTACATTAAAAATAATTCCGTGGTATCACCAGTACTAAATCTGTATTTGATTTTCTTCAGTAGTCTAAAAAATGTCTTTTTATGGTTGTTTGATTTGGGTCAGAATCCAAAAATAAGGATTTCCCTGGTTGTCCAGTAGTTAGGACTTCTCGTTCTCACTGCCAGGGGCATGGATTCGATCCCTGGTTAGGGAACTAAGATCCTGCATGATGGATAGCATGGCCGAAAAATAAACTAAATTTTAAATAATTCAAAAAGAGTCTACACATTGCGCTACTGATATTAGTCAGTCTGTAATCATTCTCTCTGCTTTTTTATGCCATATATTTGTTGCAAAAATGGGGTCATTATTCCTATAGAATTTTCTGTTTCAGGATTTGACTGACTGCATAACCTAGCTGGTTCTTTGGTCCCCACATTTCTTGAACACTGGTACATAGATCCAGAAGCTAATTTAGATTTAGGTTCCAATTATTTTTCTGGCAAAGTAATCAAAGCAATCTTTTATACTATCTTACATGTTTTAAAACTTGTGAATTTGAAATAGTGGTTCAATATCTCATGGCATTTGCACCTAGGAATACAAGATTCCCAAGAGGGAAGGAGGTAAGCCATTCCCTCTGGCTTCTGCTTCATGCATGAGGGGATCACCTTCCCTTGGAGAGTTAATGGTACTTGTGACTTCGATTTATCTCTAATTGATTTATCTAAGTTATCTTTAATTATATACATCTTTGGCTGAGGATGTTCACATATCTTTCATTAAAAATATCAATTCCTTTCCTTCATTCTAAACTAGAAATTAAAATGTTTGAAATTATTAGTGACTAGAGAAAGCACCACAGGACAGTAGAACCTCCTTTTGAAAAGTTTATGTTTTTTTTTAATTGTTTTAAGTGCACTAATGCAAATTATGGATGGAAAATCACACGCAGGTATACTGAAGCAGGACAGTAGTGTTGTTCTGGAGTGTTGGGGATATCTGATAAATAGTCTCCTTTTCTTCCCTACCTAAAGTGGGAACAGAGAACTGGATATAAAAATGAGAGAGATGATGATAAAAAATAATTGCTTCTACATCTGATAAAGCTGTTTGGAGACTGTGACCTAGGTCCACAGCAATAATGGACTTGCAGACACTCTGATCGCCTATATTAGAGGTGCCATTCACCTAGTCAGGGACACCTAGATAAGCACAGGCCTCTCTGAGTCCAGTGCACATGCCAAGTTCTTTTTCTCAAACTCACCACTCAAAACTCACACCCCCTTCCCTGGAGGGAGGCAGAACGTGAGTGAGGGGTCCTTGGGAACAAGTGGAAATAACTGTACCTCCGTCACTGAAGGCCATGATACAAAAGAATATCAGAGGCAGAACCTGGTATCAACACAGCATTTTTAGCATTGAACACTCTCACATTTAGATGGCTCCAACTCATGTCAACTTCTACATGATAGTAGCTCATGTGCAGTAGAACAAATGTTTGTACAGTGGGTGCAGATCTTGACGGATACCAAGATAGATAAAGACTCAGTCTTTGCCCACCAGAGGCTCACCTTTTAGTGGGTTCTTAGACAAGTGGGCCCAAATAGGTGTGTGGCTCACTGTGGTAGGTGTTGTATGGGTAGCTGGCAACCTCCAGATGTCAGCTCCTTCCGGGTCCACTTCAGCTTTCAAGCTATGGTCATGCTCTTCTTGGGCAGTTCCTGCCCAGTAACAGAACCAGGTAGCAATTGAGATCACCCTCTTTTTGGGTGGTCCCAGCCAGTAACCAAGCAAGGTGGTGATACAAGGGCTTGGCCATTTCCACTGAGATAGTACTCCCCCACTGGGCAATCTTTGCTCCTGAGCTTCCCATTGAGCTGGTGCAGGGTGACCAGCTGTCACAGTTACTGGGACTGAGAAATTTCCTAGGATGTAGGACTTCCAGTGCTAAAACTAGGAAATGTCCAGAGAAACTTGGATGGTTAGTCACCTTGGCTGGTGTACACCTTGTCAGGTCTGCCTCAGGGTCTGACAGCTCCCTCTGCCCAGCCCTGACTTCTCCCCTTTCCCCACACATGTTCATCAACAATAAACTCTGTCCTCCAGACTTCATCTCAGTGTCTGCTGCCCAAAGCTCAACCTGAATACTTCAAGAGAAGATGAGGCTGAAAGAGAGTATGAGGGCAGAGGAAAGATTAGTTTGATAGTTACAGCGATACGTCTGTGTATAACTTTTTCAGTGAACTATTTGTTCTTCAACCTTTGAGAAAGAAAAGAGGTGTTTGTAAATACTCAGTGACTAAAGTTTCCTAAACTGCATTTGAATACTCAGGCTTTGCCAAAAAACAAAAACAAAAACGAACCTTCTTGTTCCAGTGTCCTTTGTTAAACATGCTTTGTTATTCATTTCTGTGATTTAAGAAAAGAAAAGAAGCTTCAGCTTTTCTGAGAAGTATTCTTAAAATCAAGAGAGAATGGGGAAAGGGGGACATCCTTCAGAGCTGGGCTAGGATGAGGTGAGCAACGAGCTTGGGGGGCAGCATTTAAGGAGGTGCTCACTATGAGTTCAGAGTCGGCCCTTGGATGACCTTTCTTAAAGTATTGCACCTCAGAGGCCTCCCTGGCCTTGCCATAGTCCAGACTCTGGCTTCCGGTTGGTAATAATATTAAGCAACTTGCCTCTTTCCTGCCCCAGGTACAAAGCCATCGTGCGGCCAATGGATATCCAGGCCTCCCACGCCCTGCTGAAAATCTGCCTCAAAGCCGCACTGATCTGGATTGTCTCCATGCTGCTGGCCATCCCAGAGGCCGTGTTTTCTGACCTACATCCCTTCCATGAGGAAAGCACCAACCAGACCTTCATTAGCTGTGCCCCGTACCCACACTCTAATGAGCTGCACCCCAAAATCCACTCCATGGCTTCCTTCCTGGTCTTCTACATCATCCCACTGTCGATCATCTCTGTTTACTACTATTTCATCGCCAGAAATCTGATCCAGAGTGCCTACAATCTCCCCGTGGAAGGGAATATACACGTCAAGAAGCAGGTGGGTGCTTAGGAGTAATTCATTTCCTCTTTGGGGATTCGATCCCTTGCATATATGTAGGACTCCTCTGACAAGTTCCGTGTTTAGGTGGTCCCGCTGCCAGATTCTGCAGTAAAAGAGGTGAGTGATCTGTGGCCAGATGGTAAACAGAGACTCCTAGCTGCAGAAGACTCAGCATTCAGATGTCCCTTAGAATCTTGTTCTTTTACTTAAGGCTAGGTTTAGTGAGGTGCTGAGAACCTGAAAGCTTTGGAGTATGGGTTTGTTTCTGAGAAAAACCTGAAAAACATGTTAGTGTTTTTAAAAGATAAAATGTAGTGTCTCAGAGGGATGTGACCACTTTAAACTCTAGTCGCATTCTTTGGGTAGGAAGAGGGTCACCATATGTGATAAGGCAGAAAGGGCTGGAAAATGAGGCTGGTTGAAGAAAAAGAAGTAGTTTGATTGAGATGGGTTCGCATTGATTTGAGTTCAAATCCAGTCTTCCTGACCTACTCATTTACCCTCTCTGAGTTTCTTACCCATGATGAGGGTAATAACCCTTTTATTAGAAGGCTGTTGGAGGATGACAAGAGGAGCATATCTACCTGCAGGTGGTCCAGAATGCAGGATGCCCTCCCTTCCCCAGTCCCCCCATCACCCCCATAATCTCATCCTGAGGTATAAATGGTAGAAACGAGGGACTCTGGCTTTCTCCTCTGTGGCAATTTTTGCTTTCTAGTCCAAATGTAGATCAAGTGGTATTGATGATGGAAAGACAGAAAGACTCTCCCCTCGTTTAAAATGTGTAGCTGACTTAGTTGGAAGCTTCACCTCTAAAATTCTCTTTTTCGACTCAGTTATGGGGGGAAAGCAGCAGTCCTCAGTGAAACTCTCTCCCTGCTTGAAGGAGCTCTCAGTGGAGAACATCCATTGTATCCCAGATTCTTGAAGGAGAAAGATGTTTCCTCTTGTCGTAGCAAAGTGAGTTGGGAACAAAAGGAGATGCTCTGCCCGCTTTTGTTTGAGACTCTTCCTATATCATACAGGCTAGAAATAACGTGAGATTTAAAAAAAAAATAGTAATAGGCAGTTATCTTAGTTTGGCCAATGGGGAAGAACAAAGCTGGGTTTGTTTAAGCATCAGAGGGAAGAAGAAATTATTAACTGTGGAGCCAAGAAAGACATGAAGTCATATGGCTGATAACTGCACCAATGCCCTCCTGAGGAAAAAGAGGGCACTTACTAGAATTTCATTGCGCAGTCCACTCAGGCGTGTAATCAACTTTGTTTAAAGAGCTGCTCTTACTGTACTCTGCTCATCCATTTCTGCTTCCCGGCGTTTTCCTTTCTGTGTCTCTGACTGTTTCCTTTCCTGTCTGTTTCTATTGCTTCTCTCCCCTCTGTTTCCCTCATCTTCTCTCGCCTATGGAACTCATTTTCTGGGCCTTGCGAGCTCGTCCATTTCCCTAATGCATTTTCCCCTTCTTTTTCTCTGCCCACATCTTTGTCTCTGCATCCCCCACCCTGTCCCCCGGTCCCCCTGTCTCTCTGTGTGTGACACTGTCCTCAGATCGAATCCAGGAAGCGCCTGGCCAAGACGGTGCTGGTGTTCGTGGGCCTCTTCGCCTTCTGCTGGCTCCCCAACCATGTCATCTACCTGTACCGCTCCTACCACTACTCCGAGGTGGACACCTCCATGCTCCACTTCATCACCAGCATCTGTGCCCGCCTTCTGGCCTTCACCAACTCCTGCGTGAACCCTTTTGCCCTCTACCTGCTGAGCAAGAGTTTCAGGAAGCAGTTCAACACCCAGCTCCAGTGTTGCCGGCCTGGCCTGATGAGCCGGTCTCACAGTGCCGGCAGAAGTACCAGCTGCATGACCTCCTTCAAGAGCACCAACCCCTCTGCCGCCACCTTCAGCCTCATCAATGGAAACATCTGTCACGAGGGGTACGTCTAGACTCGCCCTTGACCCTGCCCCCAGGTTTTGCTTTATGGCTGGTGAGGAACCCTCGCGTCACTGGTTGTCTCTGTACCCTCCGAAGACCCTTTGACAGGCTTGTGAGTGATCTGGGTGAGTAGGAGAGAGGCCCAAATGGGTCACTTGGAAGGCCTATCACGGCTTGCATTTCCCATTTCAACTTGTGGACCCTGCTTCGGAGGTAGAACAAACTTTCCCTTTTTAAGAAAAGGGAACAAATAGGAAATCTTTATTTTAAGCATTAAACCCTGATATACAGATATGCTCAACTAAGTCATAGAAGCTACATGAACAACCAGATTTATATAGCAGAGAAATTGTACATTGACTGCTTTCTGAAAAACTTCCCCTTGTCATTTCTTTAAGCAGAAGCTAGTGCTTTATGAATGTGATTTGTGTCATTTTTCAGGAATATTTATAATCACAAACTAAGGAACTTATTTTTACACTTGTAATGTGAAAAGCCAACCCTCAGAGAGGCCCATGTATAAAGGACAGTCCCTAAATTGATAACATTGGAAGCCAGTTTCAAACAAATCCCTGAGTTTCGATTGTTTTTAAAAGACATAGCTGAGGACATAGGGAAAACACTCACCACATTATTTTAAGGCAAAAACACAACCAAACATGCTGACACATATATCAAGATCCACATGTGCCTGTGAGTGACAGCTCTAACTCAATGCAGGTCCTTTTTGCTATTATCCAGTTACAATCATCCATGGTGCCATTCTGCCATATTAGAGAAATCCTTTGGCTGGGGGAGGGATTGATTATGTTATTTATTCATCAAAAATTTATAAAGATGTGTAAGGTTAAGTATTTATTTTAGGCAAATAGGTTTTCAGCCAACTGTATTGACTTCTATTTGGCTGTCCTTGTCTGCTACACTGAAGAATGTGAGAAGAAAGGGATCATATTGGAGTGGAAATAGAAACATGTTTACATTTAATGTCTGCTTTAGGTAAAGTCTGTGGCAGGAAATGAAGTCAATGTCAGTAATTTATGTTTCAGTCTCAGTATATGTGAGAAAGTTGTAGGGATCTCAGGTTTAAGAACTGATTGAAAGACAGATATATATACATTAAGTTTCTACTTATGAAGAGTATTTATAAAACAGCCCATGTACAGGAAAATACTGGATTTAAATCTCTTGTTTTCCAACTGAGTAAAAGGATTTGACTCTCTTACTTTAGAAACCCCGAATCAAGTTTTTCTTTACTCAAAGATAGGCCAATTCTGCTAGGTTGCAAATGTGTTAACCCACTTTCAGATAAATCCAAATTCTGCAAATGTGACCTCATGTGTAGCCCTCACACACTAAGACAGTTTTAGTTCTGTTTTTCTCTATCCAGGTAAGATAGAAGAGCCAGCTCTCTTTTCCACATGGCATATTTCATAAGATTTTTGTTTCAGCTTTAGGAGTTGGGACCAAGACTGTTGTCAAGATCTGTACTTAGAATTGTGTGAGCTGGAATGAACCTCTGCACTTCTGTTTGCCACTTGCACTTATATAGTGTACACACCTGCTTTCCTGGCACTCCATATTACATGGGGCCATTAGAAAAGAAGACAGGTAATGGAGCTGAAAGAATCAAGATTTTTAGTTTGATGTCCCAGCTCTGTCTCTAGTCATATACATAGATATGAGTATCATTTTTTGAAATCTCTAGAATGAGAAGACAGTTCCACCTATTGCTAAGATCCACTGAGTCCCATCATCTCTAGGTCTGTCTCTAAAGCATTTATGTAACTGCCTGCCTGCGTTTGTCCCATCTCTGCCACCTTTGCAACAAATCCTTGAGAAATCCTTCAACCATCATTCTACACTCATGTTCACATTAGTGGAGTGGAAGGAGATAGACAATTCCATTGCTTGGAATAATTTGTATGAATGACATCCCATTAGTTTGTTGTGTTTTGTAATTCGAGCTGAAAGAGACAGTAGAAGACACATTACTCGAGCTCCTCATTGTGCAAAGAGTACTCTTCCTGTTCACAGTTCTTCACCCTCCATGCACCTGTTATCTTGAACTGCTGCTCACAGTTTTACCCTTAGCTTTCTTCAAAACTCTTGAGTGTAAGTGACTCCATACCTAGTTAGTTGCTAAAGTGTCTGCTTCCTAGCATGATTTGTTCAAGCATCTCTGATCTACTCGCTTCCAAAGATGTTTTGGGAGTAGGACTTATCTTAATGCCTCCTTCAGTTAACATCATAGCATAGACTTTAGCCTCCTTTCTAGCTTCTGAATAAACAGAAGATTGATATCTAGCTCTAGCTATGTGTCCTTAGGCAAATCTTATCACCTCTTTGAGACTCTTGAATGAAAAAGTTGGAGGAGCTCTTTGCCAGCCAGTGACCTATAGGACTGGTCACATTATTTTGTGAATCAACTAATTGACCCCAACCTTCTCAGTGGAATGAACTTAGCCAGGCCCTTCTCTAGAGAAGTCAAATTTTCATTTTACCTCCAGAACCTAAAATCACAGTGTGAGACACCCAAGTCCCCATGTGGTATCACGTCTGTGTTAAGGTTAAGCGTGGCAGGGGCTGGAGCTAAGACATTTCATGCCTGGCTTCCAAAGATAATCACGTTTAGCACTATGTCTTTGGTGAGGAGGAAAAAAAAATCAATTTTGGCTGTGGAAAACCATCTGTGCTTATTCAATTGACAGACACTACCTTTCAATCTGTCTTAAACTGAGCCTCCCCGAGGCAGGCAGCTCAACAGTGATAGATTAAGCAATAAACATGCAATCTTCCCACCAGTGGCTGCTGCAGGCAGGGATTTTCGAGAGCAAGATGGTTCTCCCCGCCCTGCGCAGACAAGGCCCTGCCTTGTCGTTGACATGATGATTCCCCATAAATGTGGATGGCCAAATCCTCTTCTTCTAGCTGCCCTCACACTCCCCCACTGAACCTGATCTTCTGCCTCATTAACAAGCCCTGGATTTCCCTGCTTTGCCCCACATTTTGGTTTCCTCCTGGTGGCTCAGATGGTAAAGCGTCTGCCTACAATGCGGGAGACCTGGGTTCAATCCTTGGGTCGGGAAGATCCTCTGGAGAAGGCAACGGCACCCCACTCCAGTACTCTTGCCTGGAAAATCCCATGGACGGAGGATCCTGGTAGGCCCCAGTTCATGGGGTCACAAAGAGTTGGACACGACTGAGCAACTTCACTTTTGATTTCCTCTAGAAGGATGGAGAAACCTTGGATAAATAAACAGTTTAGAGACTCCTTTGCACAAACCAAGTTCAGCTTATTATGAAAATATACGTTAAATAGAAATAGATGAACTTTATCCACAGGGCCCACGTAAGTTAAAAGTTTTCATTTGTGCCCAAAGTAGCAGCCAGTTATTGCTTTGAGTCTATTCATGTGCCAAGTAGCTTTTGATAATAGTGATTAGCTTTGTTTGGGGACTACAAGAATGACATCCTCAGTGTCTGGACTGCTAAATCAAGGTAGCTAAATCATTTTTCCCAGGAGCCAGATAGAAACAATGATCCTGGTGACCTGACTGTATATGAGTGGTATAACTGTACAAACTGTGTTGTGATTAGATGGGGAGGTACAAACTTTCTTGCCATTTGTGACCTTCACACCCACACCAGGAAGGAGCTGTCATCACAGAGTAGTTTAGAATTAACCCCAGGTTGTTGGGAAGAATGAAGCACAATTGGCACATTTGTCTAATATTTGACTGAATTTTCATTAAATGGATTAACAGATGAAAACAAAGGAATTAGTCACTCCCATGGAACCAGACTTTGTGTGAGCTAGTCAATGAAACCAAACCCTAACAAACTCTACTTCATTCTGAATCTAGATGGTCATTTCTCTCAGCCCCCACCTCAACAACCACCCCCCACCCCACAGGCCCAACACAAACACAGTCGTCATATCAAGCAATCTCTTACCATGATTTTGGCCTTCAAAGACACCCATTTTTAGGTGAAGGCTAAGCATTAACTCCAGCAGTCAACAGATTGCACACTGAGAACAAGCTTTTCTCATATGAAAGTTGACATTAGAAATGCATTCGGTGGAATTTATCTAAATTTCTAAAAAGTTTCAGAACTCCTCGGGTGAAGTATTACATATCCACAATTAATTCAAAAAAGGCTTTGCAGTGACCTAGTGTTCATGGTCTGAAAACTTTTATACTCATTGCCTCATCTTATCCAAGCCTTTGCTGTTGGCCAGAGAGCTGCTGTACATCCTTTCCTGTGGAAATTTGTAAAGGACATTGACTAGTGACCGTCCACTATTAGATTAAAAGGCCTAGGGAACTATGAGGCTGAAGCATGAAACTGGCTATTGGACCACACTGATGTTCAAACAGGTGGTTTCATGTGGTTCGATGTAATGTGATCTCATTCATTCTCATGGCCCATTCTATGCTATTGAAGAATAGAGTTGATCATTGCCACCTAGTTTACAGGACAGTCTCTTGCCCAAGTGAGTCTATATAACTTGGCACAAGGGAGTGAGTGGCTTCATCACTGGTTGCCTCAAGAGAGACATACTACTTGGAAGAGCATTCTCCATCTGAATGGAGTTCTGCCATTCTAGAAGTGCTGGAAGGAGGGGGCTCAACTTCCCCTGGGCCCAAGGATATGTCACATGCAGTGCTGAGCACATTGCTGTTCATCCTCACCAGCACCTTGAAGAACATTCAGAAGATGAAGCCGAGGTGCAAGGAGATTGATTCACGGTTCCAAGGCCACATGGCACAACTGAATGACAGAGCATTAACCTGGGCTTGCCTCTCTCTTATGTCCTCATCCATTCAACTGCTCACTGTTGCTCCCCAAATCCAGCCCACATGAGATGTTCAGTTCATGGAACCTCATAGACCTACTCTGCATTTTGTCTAAAGGCCTGAACTAGTGATAATGTCAAATAATATACAATAAGGGCATCAAAGATGTTTGTAAGCATGTAAGTTAAGGACAGAAGCTGAAGCACAGCACAAAGTAAGTGGGCAAGGAAGTCCTTTAGCTCAGTTGCCCCCAGAGACACAATTCAGTTACAGTTGGTGACCCTGGTTCTGTGACTTACTGAGGAGGAGAAAACCTTGGCGAAGGGCCATGTTCACAGAGAGGACCCCAGTGAGAGTAGTCAGTCCAGGCATCCTTCTTCAAGTCAGGGTTAGTTGAGGAACAGGTATCAGGAAGAGGCAGAACTACTTACTTCCCCCAAGAAAGAGTAAAACATGACAGCGGATGGTTTCCTGAAGTCTGGAGACAACTGGCCACATGAATGACCTTGAATAGAAAACTATCCCCTGGACTAACGGACCACGTCATGGGCTCAGGTGCGAACCTGGGTGTCTGGGTGCCTGGCCTTAAGAGCCCTGTTATAATCCCATATGCCTCTGCCTCTCTGCTCTCTCTCAGCTCATGTTCTAGAAGATAAGATTATTTTCCTTTTTCCCTCAAATTTAAATTTCATTCCCAGAGCCATATAGTGCCATGGAAGGACTCACATAATTTTACTGTCTTTTAAAAGGATCATTTTAATGGACAATAAAAGCTCACACATTCAACACCTCATTAATTCCCAGACAAGCTTGAAAATTTTGGTATAATCCAGGATTTCAGTGTTCAGACTACATTTTATAATTTAGGCCTGTAGTGAATCCAAATTTTTCATCACTTTACTTCAATTTTAGCTACTGATATTGACAACATTAAGAAAGTTAAACTGATTTTCTTAAAGAAAATTTTTTTCCTGTAATTTGGGCTTAACTGATTCAAACATGACTTTTTTGCATCTGAGTCAACAGGGTTTTGGTAATAAAATTTGTTTAAATGATCAATTCAGTGAGTTGTAAAAATATCTGGCACAAACTTATTTAATGTCACTTTCTGTTTTGTTTTAAATATTAGATTCATATTTTGTAAATTATAATTGTACTTGTTACTCTTAACTGTAAATATTTATTGCATTAAAAACGTGCACTGTATTAAATAACTCAGAACAAGTATAAATAATGTCATGGTTTGGCTTTGCCTAGACTCCTAAGAGTAATGAATTATTTATAAGAAATTCACAATAATAATATAAATGATTCAGATCCTTTTAAATGTGCAAACTTAAGTGTGTGACCTTGTAAAATTCTATCTATGAAACGTGCTCATTGATTGTACTCTTATTTTTCAAGAAATGTTCCCAGTGCTTCTATTACATTGTACCTGGCCTGTATAACATTAAGTCAAATCCAATGTAGTAAGCTGAATATTCGAGTCACAGAATATAAGAAATGTGTTTTATTTCTTAATATAATAAAGCATAATTTATGAAATGGACAGATGCATGTATGCAGTGTTCAATAAAAACATAGCTGTTGCATGAGTGTAGTCCGTGGCTATATGCCCCAGAGTTCCTTGGTTTCAGAACCATCTACATCAGAAGCACCCAAATCAACTCCTATTGACTCTGGAACAAGATGTTCCAAAAAATCAGCATTTCAAAACACCCTAGGGCATTCCTTAGAACATGAGAGTTTTGTTTCATTAAAAGTCTAAAATATATATATAACTTTTGAAAAAGTAAGCTAGTCTCATGATTCAAAATTGAAAGCACAGAAAGGTGTTCAGTGAGAAGACACTAGGCTACCGCAGTCCGCTATCCTCACGGTCGGCATCCATCACCACCTCCCTCCAAAGGGTGGCCATTGTTATTAGTTTCTTACATGTGTATATGCCAGGACATTATGTATGCATATGAAAATAAATACAAATGTGTGTTTTCCAGCATCCCACCGCTATTTTACATATTAGAGAAACCATAGCATATTTGGGCTTCCCTGGTGGCTCAGCTGGAAAAGAATCGCCTGCAGTGTGGGAGACCTGGGTTTGATCCCTGAGTTGGGAAGATCCCCTGGAGAAGGAAACAGCTACCCACTCCAGTATTCTGGCCTGGAGAATTCCATGAACTGTATAGTCCATGGGATCACAAAGAGTTGAACACGAGTGACTTTCACTTTCACTTCACTTTCATATTATAGGCATTCTTTGGTCCCTTGCTTAACTTCACCTCACACCGTATCTTGGCAATCTTTCCATATCATTATATAAAGTTCTTCCTCCTTCTTTCTTACACCTATAGAGTATCTTCTAATGTATTTGTCCAGTCTACCATTGATGAACATTGAAGTTGTTTCCATTATTTTGCTGTTATGAACATTGTTACAGTGAATAACATATATAATTTCATGTACGGACAAGTGTTACTTCAGGGGAAAAAAAAAATCCTAAATGTAGAATCGTGGAACCAGAGACCATGTACCTTAATAATTTTGACAGTTATTCCAAATTTTTCTCTTTAGGGCTTGAATACCAAAGTTTGAGAGCCTCTGTTTTCTGGGATAATCCTAACCATCAGAGACCAGGAAAGCAGCAAAGAAACGACAAAACAGCTGGCAGCAAGTGGGGGCTGTCCATGCTCCCTGCACCCTAGGTGAGAAGGGGTAACGAGGCATGCCCACCAGGTATAGTCAGCCAGTTCCTGCAGGGGCGCATTGACACCCAGGTCCAGGGGCCTGTGGACTACAGGGGATGTGTAACCATGGGACCGTCCTGGAGGAAGGCTCACCATTTCCCCTGCCATGCACCTAAACCACCATGAAGTATAGCACTTACAACCCGCTGTTAAATTGTAAGTGCTCTCTGAAAGTGTCAGTGCTTTAAATCACTAAAAGCCATGATTCACTTTTGTGCCTAAAGTAGACTCTGTGTCTCTAGTTTTCCTGGATTACATGGGACATTTCAGATCTGTCCATATTAATTGCTCAGAGCACCACCAAAAGCCCAGGTGATTCTTCCTATTAGAAAGTCTGAAATGTGTCTTTGTAAGCATGCTGCCTACCACGTTAGAAAAGAAAGCTCTTTTGCATGCATAGATTGTAGTATGGAGAATTTAATATTCTCTTAGAGTTGTGGATTGTTGGAGTTGGAAGATACCCCAGAGAATGCTCAGACAACCCCACATCCCACGAATGAGGAAGTTAAAGCAAAGTGTCATGACTTGTGTTCCTACACAGTCATCAAGCTTTGGGAAAATGAAAACTAATTATCTCAGAGATGACGTGAATGAGGAGAGGTTCATCATGCCCTTCTGCTGGAGGGAAGGTGACTCACACAGGCATATCCTGTAACACATAATGCAGAGAAGCTTCCTGTTAACTGGGTTCAATATTGAGAAACAATGCTTTCTAATACAAGAATAGTGGGATTATGTGTTGTCAAGAACACACACAAAAGCAGGAGTCATGGCTCTTGAATATGGGCTGAACTATGTTCAGTATTATAGAGATGAATTTATAAAAGCACAGCCCCCTCCCCAGAGCTGAGGTCATCTGCCAACCCTGACACCTACCCACTGTGTCTCTCAGGGTGTCCCTCCCACCTCACAGCCTGTCAGAGGGATTAGACTAGCTTTGACTCACCAGTGTGCTGTTTGCTAGAACAGTCTGTTGATGTGTCTACTCTTGGGGGGTGGTTTCCAGGATATTGCTACTTAAAGTATGCTCAGTGGGCCAGCCCTGTCACCCTCAACTGGTAGCTAGTTGAAAATGCAGACTCTTAGGCTGAGCCTCACATCTATTGTGCTGGAATTTTACCAGATACCCCTAGTGAATCCTATGCATATTCAACTTGTGGTCATTGGTGTGCGCTTGTGGCTAAGTTGCTCCAATTATATCTGACTCTTTTGTGCCCCAATGGACTGTAGCCCACCCATCCTCTGACCATGGGATTCTTCAGGCAAGAATACTGGAGTGGGTTGCCATGCCCTCCTCCAGGGAAGCTTCCCCACCCAGGGATCGAACCTGCATCTCTTATGTCCCCTACATTGGCAGGCAGGTCCTTTACCACTAATGGCACCTGGGAAGCCCATGGTGACTGGCAGAGGATATTGTTTACTGTGAAGAAATCCATATTGGGCTTTATATTTTTTCTGTACCATCTAATGATGTCTACACATTTCTCCAAAGCATGTGGGTTGAGAGCCTTGGAATCCCTTTCCTTCTGTGGCCTGTGTTCACCACCTTAGTCATTTGGACCTAAACTCTGTTCGTACAGACTGGCGAAGTCCCCCAGTGAACCACCCCTGCTCTCTAAGAGCTGGAAGTATATGAGTTGAGGATATCACCCTTGCAGGACTGCTCACCCTTATTGAGAACCCAGATCAGTAGAGTGAGGATACATATCTGTGGGGTCCTAAGCACACCTGCCCCTGCTGTCAGCCCTCTTAGTATCTTTTGGCCTTTAGGTTCTCCGAGGATTGAGAACTCTTAATCATAACACTAGCAGGGGAAAACGAGAGCTTGAGGAAATCAGGAGTGCCTTTCTTTTCTCAGTTAATATTAATAAACAGAGTCATAAATTTCAAGACATCAATGCATTGATTGAGATTAGCCAGAGGGACTTTGATATCACTCCTTTTTTTAACTCTGAAATCTATATTTCATATAGAAAAGCATATAAAATATGTATGTAGAGTTTAAAGAATAATTACATGAATGCAAGTGTGCCCACTTGTAGCTTAAGAAATAGAGCATTGCCAATACTTCAGCAACTCCCAGAGGTCCTTTCCTGATGGCATATCCCTTCCTACCTGCTATGGATTGAATGACTGTGCCCCCAAAATTCACATGTTGAAGACCAAAAGTCATGGTATTTTGAGATGAGGCCTTAGGGAAAGTAATTAGGTCTTGAGGGTGGAGCCCTCATGATGGGATTGTGTGCATGTGTGCTAAGTAGCTTCAGTTGTGTCCGACTCTTTGTGACTCCATGGACTGCAGCCCACCAGGCTCCTCTGTCCATGGGATTCTCCAGGCAAGAACACTGGAGTGGGTTGCCAGTTCCTTCTCCAGGGGATCTTCCCAACCCAGGGATCGAACCTGAGTCTCTTGCATTGGCAGGCAGGTTCTTTAACACTGTGCCACCTGGGAACTCTCTTAATGGGACTGGTAGCCTTAAAAGAAGAGGAGAGCTGGCCCTCTCTCCACTTTGTGAGGACATGAGAAAACAGCCCTCACTGAGAACCACCTCTTCTTGTACTTGATCGAAGACCTCACAGCCTCCAGAACAGTGAGTGACAGAGGTTTTGTTTTTTAAGCTTAGGAGGTAACTGCTATTTTGAATCTTGTGTTACTTGTTTTCTTACTTTTCTTTTTCCCAACTTTGAATGTATTCCTGAAGAATTTAATCCTTTGCCTGCTTTTGAAGTCTGAATGGAACTATTGGGTTGGCCAGAAAGTTTGTTTGGGTTTTTCCATGTTACAGAAAAAGTCAAACGAACTTCCTGCTAAACCTGGCCAAACATTGTAGGTAATCTTCTGTGACTCTCTTTGCTCTCTACTATGTCTGTGATATTCACTTGTGTTGAAGCATGCACTTCTAGTTTGTTCATCTTCATTGCTGTAGAGCATTTTGTTTTGTGCCAGTCTCAGCCTACCAATAACCAGTGCTGTGGTTGGACTGGCCCTTTGGGGTTTTATGATGACAGCAAAATGCCCTTCAGCAATAACCATCGGAAAACGCTGAAAAAATTAACTTTTATTACTTACAGGACCTGGAAATTACACACAATACCTGCTTTTATTGGGGTCGAGGTGGGGGCCTAGGGTTTTGAAGGCTCACTCTTTAGTGGTGAATTTAAAACATAAAAGGGGGAATTTAAAGCACAGAAAGAGAAGAGTACAAATGGTCACTGATTGAAATCAACCACGATCTCTAAAACAAAGGAACCTGGAAGGGTGGAAACGGGGTTTGGCTGGTGATATATTTATTCAAGACAGTCCTCTTTGGGGTTCAGTTCAGTTCAGTCGCTCAGTTGTATCCAACTCTTTGCAACCCCACAGACTGCAGCACACCAGGCCTTCCCTGTCCATCCCCAACTCACAGAGTTTACCAAAGCTCACATCCATTGAGTCGTTGATGCCATCCAACCATCTCATCCTCTGTCATCCCCTTCTCCTCCCACCTTCAATCTTTCCCAGCATCAGGGTCTTTTCCAGTGAGTCATTCTTCACATCAGGTGGCCAAATTCAGACTGAAATTGAAGAAAGTAGGGAAAACCACTAGACTATTCAGGTATGACCTAAATCAAATCCCTTATGATTATACAGTGGAAATGACAAATAGATTCAGCAGATTAGATCTGATAGACACAGTGCCTGAAGAACTATGGACAGAGGTTTGTAACATTGTTCAGGAGGCTGTGGTCAAGACAATCCCCAAGAAAAAGAAATGCAAAAAGGCAAAATCGTTGTCTGAAGAGGCGTTACAAATAGCTGTGAATAGAAGAGAAGCAAAAGGCAAAGGAGAAAAGGAAAGATATGCCCATTTGAATGCAGAGTTCCAAAGAATAGCAAGGAGAGATAAGAAAAACTTCCTCAGTGATCAATGCAAAGAAATCGAGGAAAACAATAGAATGGGAAAGACTAGAGATCTCTTCAAGAAAATTACAGCTACCAAGGGAACATTTCATGCAAACATGGGCTCAAAAAGGACAGAAATGGTATGGACCTAACAGAAGCAGAAAATATTAAGAAGAGTTGGCAAGAATACACAGAAGAACTGTACAAAAAAGATCTTCACGACCCAGTTAATCACAATGGTGTGATCACTCACCTAGAGCCAGACATCTTGGAATGCAAAGTCAAGTGGGCCTTAAGAAATCATCACTACGAACAAAGCTAGTGGAGGTGATGCAATTCCAGTTGACCTATTTCAAATCCTAAAAGATGATGCTGTGAAATGCTGCACTCAATATGCCAATAAATTTGGAAAACTCAGCAGTGGCCACAGCACTGGAAAAGGTCAGTGTTCATTCCAACCCCAAAGAAAGGCAATGCAAAAGAATGCTCAAACTATTGCACAATTGGACTCATCTCACATGCTAGTAAAGTAATGCTCAAAATTCTCCAAGCCAGGCTTCAATAGTACATGAACCGCGACCTTCCAGATGTTCAAGCTGGTTTGAGAAAAGGCAGAGGAACCAGAGATCAAATTGCCAACATTTGCTGGATCATGAAAAAAGCAAGAGAGTATCAGAAAAAGGTCTATTTCTGCTTTATTGACTATGCCAAAGCCTTTGACTGTGTGGACCACAACAAACTCTGGAAAATTCTTAAAGAGATGGGAATAGCAGACCACCTGACCTGCCTCTTGAGAAATCTGTATGCAGGTCAAGAAGCAACAGTTAGAACTGGACATGGAACAACAGACTGGTTCCAGATAGGGAAAGGAGTATGTCAAGGCTGTATAATTGTCACCTTGCTTATTTAAGTTATATGCAGAGCACATCATGAGAAATTCTGGGCTGGATGAAGCACAAGCTGGAATCAAGATTGCCAGGAGAAATATCAATAACCTCAGATACACAGGTGACACCACCCTTATGGCAGAAAGTGAAGAAGAACTAAAGAGCCTCTTGATGAAAGTGAAAGAGGAGGGTGAAAATTTTGGCTTAAAACTCAACATTCAGAAAAGTAAGATCATGGCATCTGGTCCCATCACTGCATGGCAAATAGATGGGGAAACAGTGGAAAGAGTGACAGACTTTATTTTGGGGGTCTCCAAAATCACTGCAGATTGTGACTGCAGCGATGAAATTAAAAGACACTTGCTCCTTGGAAGAAAAGTTATGACCAACCTAGACAGCATATTAAAAAGCAGAGACATTACTTTGCCCACAAAGCACCTTAAAACAACTCAGGAAACATGCATCATACACTGTTATGTAGGTACTTCAGAGGAACTAAAGGAAAGGACCTGGGGGGTGGGCTCTGTCCCAGGAAAGCCCCATAGGTCCTACACATCATCACAGTGCTTGTGTTCAAAGAACCCTTATTTTACTTAATAATGGCCCCAAAGTGAAAGATGCTACCAATCATGATATGCCAAAGAGAAAATTAAGTTCTTCCTTTAGGTGAAAAAGTGAAAGTTCTTGACTTAATAAACGAATAAAAATCATATGCTGACGTTGCTAAGATTTAGTTAAGAACAAATGTTCTATCTATGAAACTGTGAGGAAAGAAAAAGAAATTTGTGCTAGTTTTGCTGTTACACCTCAAACTGCAAAAGATATGGCCATGGTCTGTGATAAGTGTCTAGTTAAAAGGTGGAAAAGGCATTAAGTTTGTATAATAAAATAGAGGGAGATCACATTTACATAGCTTTTATTATAGCATATTGTTATAGATGTTCTGTTTTTACTATTATTGCTGTTAATCTCTTGCTGTGACTAATAAGTTAAACTTTACCACAGGTATGTATGTATGTATATTAATTATTTTTTTAACCTAAATATTCTCATTAACTGCAAATAATATATTTACTTAAAAAACAAAAACCCTCTGGGCACCAGACATAAAAGTGGGGCAACTGACCTAAAACCAGGTTCCAGATGTAAAACCATGCCACTTTTTTTTTCTGGGGACGGCGGGGGGGGGGTGGGGAGGGGTACGGGGTGTGCAGTGTGCAGGATCTTAGTTCCCTGACCAAGGATTTAACCCGTGCTCCCTGCAGTGGAAGCCCAGTGTCTTAACCACTTGAACAGGAGAGAAGTCCCTAACACCTGACTTATTATCAGGTACCTGATGTAAACCTGGTACCTAACGTAAAACCAGGTACCTGACCTAAGCCGAGAAACCTGGGCATCTGACATAAACGACGCACCTGCCGTCAAGCTGCTGGGCAACTGACATAAACCTAGTGTCTGATGTCAAAACTGGGAGGCTGAGGTAAACCTGCCATCTGACGTCAAAAACAGGCTCAGAACATAAACTGGGCGTCTGATATTAGTTAGGTGCCTGATGTAAATCTGGCGTCTGACATCAAAGTCGGGAGACTAAGTAAACTAGGCGTCTGACCTCAAGCTGGGGGTGTCAACCAAGCACCTGACATCAAAGCCAGGAACCATAAGTCAAAGAACGGGGATTACGCAGACACAGTGCATGAGGTCATAGCCAAGTGCCTGCAGTAAACCCGACGTCTAACGTCAAAACCAGGTGAGTAACGTAAACTGGGAGTCTGATGTAAAAGACAGGCGCCTGATATAAACCCGACGTCTGACATCATAGCTGGGCGCCTGACAAAACCTGGCATCTGAAGTCAACATCTGGTGCGTAACATAAAAGGAGTGCATGACGTCAAAGCCTGGCGCCTGGCTTTGATAGCACATGCTGGGTTTACGTGAGAGCTGGGAGCCTGACACCTGAATCACGCACAGAACGTAAACCACTTATCTGACAACAAAGTCGGGTGTCTAATGTAAATCCAGGATCTGACATCAAAGTCCGCCGCCTGATGTAAACCCGGCGTCTGTCATCAAAGCAGGCGCCTGAAGGGAACTCGGCGCCTGAAGGGAACTCGGCGTCTGACATCAAAGTCCGGCGCCTGGCGTAAACCTGGCGTCTGACGTCACAGTTGGGCGCCTGATGTAAAGCCGGCGTCTCACGCCACAGTCAGGCGCCTGACGTAAACCTGGCGTCTGACGTCAAAGCAGGGTGCGAACTATAAACAAGGTATAATGTCAAAGTCAGATGCCTAGCATAAGGGCGTGGAACTAAGCCTGGTATCTGACATCAAAGTCTGGCGCCTGACAAACCCGGCGTCTGTCATCAAAGCAGGGCGCCTAACATGAAACAGGCGTCTGACATCAAAACCAGGCGTGAAACGTCAAAGGCAGGTGCCTAGTGTAAATCCAGTGTAACGTCAAAATCGGGCGCTTAATGTAAACCAGGCGTTAGACATCAAAATCAGGCGCATAAGGTAAAGCGGGCATCTGACATCAAAACTTGGCACCAGGCATAAACCGGGCGTCTGATGTCAAGTCGAGCAACTTATGTAAATGCTGCACCTGACGTCAAAACCTAGCACCTAACGTAACTGGGCATCTGACATCAAAGTCAGGTGCCTGAAGCAAACCCACTGTCTGACTTCAAAACCATGCGCCTGACGTAAACTAGGCGACTGCAAATTGGGTGACTTACATAAATCCGGCGAGTGAGATAAACCTGGCACCTGACGTCAAGCTGGGTGATTTACCTCAGACTGGCACCTGACAAAAAACCCGGCACCTAAGGTAAAACCAGGTACTTGACAAGTGTAAACTCCCTCCTGGGAGATCCTGGCCCCGGAAGGAGGGCCCAAAGATACTATGGTTCCCGTCAGTCGTCTTCAGAGAGAATTCCAGTAGGCTCCTGAATGTGTTAAATCAGAGGCCTTCCCGGAAATACAGCCTCTACCACACTGTCTAGGCGTCCCTGGATGTGGCTTCTGCTATGGACCTTGAGCCGGTGAGTCTTGAGTGCAGACCTTCAAAAACTGTTCCTTGGATGGGTCTGGGTCTCCTGAAGTGAGCCCCACTGGTTTTAAAGATAGATATTTTTTGCAGGGGGTTGGGGAGAGAGACGACTCATGTCTCAGGTGTAGGTCTTAAAAGCTGGGGGTGCCCCATGTGGGGTTCTAAGCCCTCACTCCTCAGGGAGAAGCTCTGGATTTGAGTTCTCTCCCGAGAGTTGCCGCTCAGAGATGGCGTTAATGGCAATGTGTATCCTACTCTCTCCTCCTCTCCTTCACCAAGCTGCTCAGCCAATTTTCAGGTGTTTTTCAAGAGGAAGTTGGTCTATATGTAGGTGTAGATTGGTTGGGTATGTCACAGTCTTGTTCTGGAATCTCCTTAAAAAGATTTTCCTGAATGGTCTGTGTTCCACTGCTGTTGTTTCTTTAACAGAAAACAGACCAAAAGGTTGTAGTACAACACGGGGGCATTGGTATCAAAAGATATTGGCATCCTAAGCCAGCATGCCATTCTGGTGGTGTTTTGAGTAACTTTAAGCAGGACCTTCCCCATAAATTTTAGAATCAGCTTGTCAATATCCAAAATTATTATGAGTTTTGATTTCTATGAATTTAACTATAGATCAGTTTGAGACTTTGTGCCCCAACAATACTAAGGCCTCTAATCCGTGAATGTGGATCTGTTTGTAATAATTTTCATTAAAGCTTTGTAATTTATTCCACATTGTTACATTTAGAGACACATATATTTTCAATGATATTATACATGGGAACAGAAAGGCATTGCAATCCACTCTGGTATTCTTGCCCAGAGAATCCCCATGGACAGAGGAGCCTGGCGGGCTACAGTCCACGGGATCACAAAGAGTTGAACATGACTGAACGATTAAGCACATACATGGGAATCTCATTCCCTCCAAAAATTTTTTTTAAGATTTTTTGAAGTGAATCATTTTTAAAGTCTTTATTGAATTTGTTGCAGTATTGCTTCTGTTTGGTTTTTTGGCCGTGAGGCATGAGGGATCATAGCTCCCTGACCAGGGATTGAACCTGCACCCTCTGCTTTGGAAGGGGAAGTCTTAACCACAGGACTG
Source organism: Antilocapra americana (assembly GCA_007570785.1). Taxonomy (NCBI): domain Eukaryota; kingdom Metazoa; phylum Chordata; class Mammalia; order Artiodactyla; family Antilocapridae; genus Antilocapra; species Antilocapra americana. The sequence goes on from ML663466.1 coordinate 660,911, forward strand.
CCAGGGAAGTTCCCCATCCCAATCTATTTTTTAATTGATAAAAAAATATGTGAGATATATGTGTATATACTTATAGTCTAGTAATCTTATTAATGGACTTCCCAGGTGCCACTGTAAAGAACATGCATGCCAATGCAGGAGATCAAGAGACGGGGCTTGATCCCTGGGTCGGAAGATCCCCTGGAGGAGGGCATGGCAGCCCACTCCAGTATTGCCTGGAGAATCCCATGGACAGAGGAGCCAGGCACCATCACAGAGAGTTGGACACAACTGAGGTAACTTAGCATGCAGTGTTATTAAACTCTCTTATTGGTTTTGGTTTATATGTGCATGCTGCTGCTGCTGCTGCTAAGTCGCTTCAGTCATGTCCAACTCTGTGCGACCCCATAGATGGCAGCCCACCAGGCGCCCCCGTCCCTGGGATTCTCCAGGCAAGAACACTGGAGTGGGTTGCCATTTCCTTCTCCAATGCATGAAAGTGAAAAGTGAAAGTGAAGTCGCTCAGTCATGTCCGACTCTTAGCGACTCCACGGACTGCAGCCAACCGGGCTTTTCCAGGCAAGAGTACTGGAGTGCGGTGCCATTGCCTTCTCTATTATACGTACAGAGTTTAGGCTTTCTTTTTAGAAACATAAATCACATCCCCTGTAAATAATGATACTTGATCTCTTTCTTTCCAACTTGCCTTATGTTTCTCTTTCATGCCCTAATGCCTTGACCAAGACATCAGCACAATATTAAATGAAAGAGATGAGTGAGCCCCTCACCTTGTATCTGAACATCAGAGAGAGGGCTTTTAGGATGTCCTCATTGACTATGATGTTTGTTATAACATTTCGTATTAGATTGAAAAATATAAAAATTGGTGGCATTTGACCATTTCTGACTTACAAAAATAGCAGTTTCATATATTTTAAGGTAATAGTTGCTCTATCAGGTTAAGGTAGTTCCCTCCTATTCAGAGTTTTTTTCAAATGCTTTTTCTGCATTTACTGAGTCAACATATTTCCACGTTTCTTGTTATTGTTTGATTTCTAAATACTAGAGCAGTCTTATGTTTCTGGATTAAACTTAATATTTCTTATTTGATATTTTGTATTTATGTTCTGGAATGAACATGTCCTGAATTCATGTTGACTGAATTATGTCCTGTGACTTTATTTTATTGTACTGTATGTTCAGATATTACCTGTGCCTGTTTGCTTTCTCTTTGCTATCTATAATTCTGATTAGTTTTCTCATGCTATTCTACATATCTTTTAACTTCTCTTTCACATTTTCCTTACTTTTGTCTCTCTCATGCATTCTGATTAATTTCTTCTGATAAATATTCCAAAGTTCCCTTTTGAGTTATTTAACTCCTAAAAGTTCCATTTCAAATCTGTATGGCTATTTTTCACAATTTCTTGTCCCCTGCATGTATGTTTAAAGTTATTCATTATTTATTTTAGTAATCATAAGCTATTTTGTAGTTTATGACTAACGTGTGAAATCTTTATAGGTCTGTTTCTCCTTGCTCGTATTTTTTTCTACAAATTCTCACTCATGGTACCATACTTTCTTCCCTTCTTTTTCATGATTTCTTTTGCCTCTTGCTTGTATTCCTTATAAAATTTTATTTGCTAGAATTCTTTTTTTTTTTTT
>ML663466.1:672144-723322 GCA_007570785.1 Antilocapra americana
CCCCCAGCCCCAGCCCCGGCCCCACCTCCTTCCCCCAGCCCCAGCCCCGGCCCCACCTCCTTCCCCCAGCCCCAGCCCCGGCCCCACCTCCTTCCCCCAGCCCCAGCCCCGGCCCCACCTCCTTCCCCCAGCCCCAGCCCCGGCCCCACCTCCTTCCCCCAGCCCCAGCCCCGGCCCCACCTCCTTCCCCCAGCCCCAGCCCCGGCCCCACCTCCTTCCCCCAGCCCCAGCCCCGGCCCCACCTCCTTCCCCCAGCCCCAAGTGGTGGCTCTGGGCAGCCACCCTGACTGACTAACTCGCAGAGCCGTTGAAGGCTGGGCTGGGCCGCCGGAGCCCAAAAGTCTATTGTTGTTTTTTTATATATAATTTATGTATTTATTTCAATTGGAGGATAATTACAATATTGTGATGGCTTTTGCCATACAGTGACATGAATCAGCGACAGGTACACACGTGTCCCGCCATCCTGAACCCCCCCTCCCACGTCCCTTCCCACCCTGTCCCTCTGGGTTGTCCCAGAGCATCAGCTTTGAGTGCCCTGCTTCATGCACGGAACTTGCACTGGTCAACTGTTTTGCATATGGTAATATACATGTTTCAGTGCTGTTCTCTCAAATCATCCCACCCTCGCCTTCTCCAACAGAGTCCAAAAGTCTGTTCTTTATGTCTTTGTCTCTTTTGCTGCCCTGCATATAGAATCGTCATTACCATCTTTTTAAGTTCCATATATATGCATTAATATACAGTATTTGTGTTTCTCCTTCTGACTTACTTCACTCTGTACAGTAGGCTCCAGTTTGATCCACCTCATTAGAACTGATTCAAATGTGTTCATTTTTATAGCTCAGTAATACTCCATTGTGTACATGTACCACAACTTCCTCATCCATTCCTCTGCTGAAGGACATCTAGGGTGCTTCCATGTCCTAGCTATTATAAATGTTCATTGCAAAAGTCTGTTCTTTATGTCTGTGTCTCCTTTGCTGCCCCTATGCTGCTTAACGTCTAAATCTCATGGAGCTTTCTCTCATGGCCAACCTCAGCCTGGAAGTGCTGGGGAAAGAAATAATGGGAAACACAATACAAACACACCACAGATATCCTGCTTGCTGAAGTAGGAGTAAATACTCTTGGATAAGCATTTCCCACCATGAAATGAGTGGATGACAGTATGAGAGGCTGGCATTAGCCTTGGGATTGTGGATGTTAGAGAATATAATTCCAGAACATGATAAATAAAGACAAAAGGACACTGGGAGTCTCCCTTAGGGACCTCTCTGTTCAAGAGGATCTAACCTGTGGAAGAGGCCATGGGCATCTTGTTTAAGCTGGCAGCTAGAACTGTGATTGAAACTAGACAAGAGTGAGGGCTGGAAGCAGGGCCTTAGACATTATGATATTTGACTCTACGTTATAATTGTGGGAGTGTAAAAATCTGTTTGAAAGACTAAGTAAGCTGGAGATTGGCAGATTAACAAATCAAAAGAAAATGACATAATACTTTTTTAATAGAATCAGAGAAGGCATTTGATAAATGAAACATATATTCACGATTTTAAATGAACTATTAATAAAATAGGAATTGATTAATTTACTTTCTTACCATGATGGAATTTAATGAAAAAGTCACTATTGTGGTTTATGGGAAAAAGGTAGAAGCTTTTCCCATTAAAATCAGGACAAAAGATAGCTTTTATTACCATTGTTATTATTATTTTAAAATTATTAGCCAAAATAATTAGACTAGAGAAATAAATCAAAAGATAAAAATTGGGAAGGATGAGGTAAAGTTATTATTTCTCATGGATAAAATTATATATATTATTTTATATATTTATTGTATATATAATAATATATATTATTGCTAGAAAACCCAACAGCATGAACTAAAAATCTGTTACAAATGATCGGAATTTTAGTACGTTTCTGGTGGTAAAATCAAATATAGACAGCAGTTACTTTTCATATAAGTAAACAACAACCAATTATAAAACCACCTGAAGACCCTACCTGGGCAGTTGTAATGTGAATTATATATTCTACAAAGGTGAAGATATCTCTTATCTTGCCATTTATAGGAAAGGTTTGCTGACTTCTATTCTAGATTATGAGAAAGAACTAGAAAGCAGAATACCTGATACAATACTAAACAATCTTTGCTCTCACGGAGCATATGTACCAATGGATTCTAGAAAATGAGAGCCACCTATTAGACAAAAAAAATCTAAAATCCTAGGGGACTTCCCTGGTGGTCCAGTGGTTAAGATTCCAGGCTTTCACTGCAGGAAGTGTGGGTTCAATCCTTGGTGGGGGAATTAAGATCCCACGTGCTGTACACAGCTACCAGGAAAAAATAAAATAAAAAATCTAAAATCCTAAATACCTTTACCAAGTCTATGAAACCTAAAACAAAATTACTTTATTAAAGGTATTCTAAGTACTTACCACTTTGCAGAGAAAGAGTAGCTGATCAGTTTCCTAATTCCTTTCAGTCCTTAAGGAAATGCTACCTCTCCATGATTAATCTCTGTGTGAAATAACCAAATTACTTCCTATCAAACGGTGATTTCCATTAATGCTATTTATCTTATGCTAATCTTATGTTGATTTCAGTAATATATCCTGAATTTCAAGTTTATCACCTATTAACTTTAAAAAATGTAATTCTAGCTTATATCTCTGGTGTCCTTTCCTCCATGAAACAAAATCAAGGCACTTAAACTGTGCATGATGAAAAAAAATGTATGATGTTTATAGTAATATAATTTAAATAATTCCTCCATTTTGATCTCAACAAATTGGATTTAATCTGTAAGCAAGGTTTCTCAGTCTTAGTGCCATTGGCATGCTGGACCAAATCTTTTGTGGGGCCTGTCCTGTGCATTATAGGATATTTAGCAGCATCCCTAGCCTTGACCCACTAGATACTGGTAGTGCCATCCAGTGAAGACATACAAAAATCTCTGCAGAAATTGCCAGACATCCTCTGGACAACAAAATCCCAATTAAATTCAGCCTCTTGTGTTTTCTTATTACTTTGTTATCTTCATGGTTTTTTAAAAGACTCAATCATAGCCTTTGGTAGTAAGTACTACCAGGAAAATAATTTGACTTCTTAAGTATAGTTTGAAAGATTGCCCAGAAAAACTACTTTTTCACTAGTATTTTCAAACCACATCATTTTGTAGAAGTAACCAAAGACAAGATTATGGTTTCAACTGACAAATACAAGCTAAGTACATTGTTTTATTAATACTGATGTTGTCAACCTAAAGAAAGTTCTTTGTTTGAGAGCATCATCCTAAAGCTATTTTCTGTTAAAGTAACTGTAGTGGAAAATTATTTCCAGAGTTGGTGGCATAAGGACCTCTGAAAAATCACTTTTGCATAAAAGGCTTGAACAACACTGTAAACCAACTAGATCTATCATACATCTATAAACACTCTACCCAATGAGAGCAAAATACCCATTCATGTCAAGTGCACATGGAATGTTTAAGATAGGCCTTTAAGATAAACACATTTCCACACATGTAAAAGAATTGGAAGTCATACAAAGTGTATTAATCAACCACAATGGAAAAAAATTAGAAATCAATAGGAGAAGAAACTAAAGGTTTTGGTTTATTGTGTTCTGGGTTCCAATATCTGTACATTGCCGTATTTCCTAGATTATCCGTGTTAAGGTTGTTTATAACAAAGAGAGTATGTTGTAGTATGTGATGAGGGGAACTATATTTAAATTCTCCCTCTTGTAATTTTATTATCTGATTTTTAAGAGTTTGATGCCCCTTTTCCACTATAGCCTGTCCTTGAGGATTATAGGGTATCCCGATGGAATGAGAAATTCCAAATTTACTACAGAATTCCTGAAATGGCCTAGAGGTATAAGCTGGAGCATTATCAGTTTTTAAAACCTTTGGGATCTGGAGATATGAAAAGCAAGCAAAGAGATGTTGTACAACATCTTTGAAAGCTTCTCCTGAGCGGGCAGTAGCTATAATTACATGAGAAAAGGTATCCACGGTTACATGTACAAAGGAAAGTTTTCCAAAGGAAGGTGTATGGGTAACATCCATTTGCCACAGAACATTAGGCAGCAAACCTCGGGGATTTACTCCCATGGGCAGGGTTTGTATTTGAGTTGGGCATTGTGGACAACTGCGGACAATTTCTCGAGCTGTCTCCCTAGGGATGTGGAATTGATATCTCAAAGTTGTGGCATTCTGATGATGTAAAGAGTGAGACTTTTTGGCTTCATCTAAGACAGATCCCACTAGGGGTCGAGTTAACAGATCAACCTTTTCATTTGCCTCATGCAAGGGACCAGGTAGTCTAGAATGTGCTCCAATATGTCCTACATAAAATGGCAACCTTCTGCTCCAAATCTGTTTTTGTAGCTGATTTAAAAGGTCAAAAATAGTGGTTTTGTTTTCAGGGAGAGAGGCAGTTTCGATATGGGGAAACAGCCTGACCACATACTGTGAATCTGAGAGCAAGTTAAAAACTTTCTGTTTTAAAATAACGAAGGCCCGTATTACTGCGACTAATTCTGCACGTTGAGCAGAGGTTTCTCCTGTTTCTAAGGTTTGTTTATCAGGAAGAAGAAGGTTTTTCCCTACTCCCAGAAAACACAAGATTCTAATCTGTAATTTTTCAGATAGAAACCATAAAATTTCATTCAGTCTTTTTGTTAACTTTTGTGAAGTCATCTCGTTTTTCATTAGAATACCAGGACATAGCAGACTGTTAAGAACTCCATATAATTTCTAGATTATCTGTATTAGTAATTTTATCATACATTATAACATGAGTGGATTTATTACTCATTTGATAATATTTTTATGTAATTTAACCCACTAAATAAACACAACTAGTCTAATATCTCTCTTTGGGATGTTTCAGGGGCCCTCTGAAGCACCCCAAAGTTATCTAGAGGTCAATGATTTAGAAAGTATTGTCAATAAATATCAAAGGGATGTATAACAGTCAGATAGGATCATATAAGTCACTGTGAAACAATAGTTACTCACTAAGCCAAAATTAACAAAAGATTTCAAAGGTAAACATAAAACAGATCACTTCAGAGATAAACTTAAAATCTATTATCAAAGGTAGTTCAACATCTCAAGAAAACTTGTATTTATGCACAAAACTCTTCCCTTGGGGTCCACTTTCCATAAAACATTCATGTCACTTTCTGTACCCATTTCTTTGTTCTCCCATCCTGAAACAGCCACCTATAAATCAGACCTACTTCCTTTTCCCTTCATAAAATGTAATTTCATTCCTTATACCTTCTTTACTGAAAACACACATCCTACTTTCCTTAAGCAACCAAGAACTGACCTTTATATTAGCATTGTATACCAGTGATAATTTCTAAAACCCTTCCTTTTTTAGAACATTTTAGGATGGCACCAAACATTATTCACTTATAGTCCCAAATCTCTTTAGTTTCTCTGTAAAAGGAAATTAGTGTTTAGTAGTAAATGTTTTAAAATCTTATTTTATCTGGAAATGACTTAACTATTTAATAGACTTCTACCACTAAGCACACTTAGCACAACCCTTAAAAATTCAAGTTATGCCAATCTGGAGAGGCTATTTTAGACGGATATTTCCAAAGAATAATCATATAAAGCTCATATCTCATTTACATCTTTAGAAGTTTTCTCTCGCTCTCCCCCCTTTTTTTTAACTCGAGGTAATTACAGATATAATGTTTAACTTATATTAAACCTAGGTACAATGAAAATATTTTATTGATGTTAATTTGTTTAAGACATGTCTTTATTAGATAGATCAACAAACATTAATATCAGGTATTTAATACTGAATATTTCCCAGTTCACATAACCTGAAATTTATTGTTTAATTTAGAATTATTTGATTTGTAAGCGCTTATCTTTTTTTAAGCCAATTAAATAGAGCTCATTTACAAATTAACTTTAAAAATTATTACGCAGAGACAAAGACATACAAAACATATTTAGACAGACACAATGCAAGATATAGCTTCATTTTATAAGTTTAGAGGTCAACAAAGCCTCTTGTTCCTTACCGGTCGGGGCACTCTGGCAAGCTGTCCGCGTCAGGAGGAGACCAGGGAAAAAAGGGTCCCAGTTGCGGCCGCTGGGTCTGGTCCATTGGCAGGCAAGCCGGCCCCTGAGTACCCCGAGTGGTCAGGACAGTCTCAGCGAAAAAGAGGGGGACCCCTTCCAGGGCCTGAAGCTGGGTTCTTGTCTAACACTCGGAAATGGATTGTCCGAGGAGACACATGTGCTGACAAAGCAAGAGACTCCATTGGGAAGGGCACCCAGGAGAACTGCTCAGCTGCGTGGCTCACAGTACAGCCACAAGGACAGACAGACAGACAGAACAGTCTTCCGGGAGTCCGGAGGCAAAACTGAAACAAAAACCAGGTACACAAGAGGCTGACTATGCCGGCTCACAAAAAGACACGGCAGACAGACGAACACCAGATATCGGCGGAAAACACACCAGAGGGGCTCTCTCGAGCCCCTTTGTCCCTGCAGAGACATGGAGCTCCTTCCCAAAATAATTCCAACCACTCTCTCAGGAAGAGGTCCCCTGACCCCAGTAGGTAATTTAACTGTTGGCGAATCAGGGGTTAATATTGTTGAGGTGGTGGAGGAGGTGGTGGCCTTGGTGGTCGTGAATCAGGGACCATCTGCGGGCTCTAGAAGGCCTCAGCGGTGGTTTAGATTCCTTAGTTTTATTTTCAGTGGGCCATCTGGATTTAGCCATGAGGACCAGTCATTATTATCCTTATCATGGCAGTTGCAGCCTCATCTAGCGTCTCCTCACCCTTAGGGGATATTTGATCATTATCATCATCCTTCCTAAGCTTTGTCTCCAAAGGTGCAGAAGCACAAGCTGTTATCACAGGTTTTTCCTCTAAACTGTCACCTATTGCATTTGAACCGAACCTAGACAGAGGACGATCTATTTTTTCTCTCTCATGTGGAGGGTCAAGGGCATCTCGAATTAGGTTCCATAGATGACTATGTAAACTATACCAATTTCATAGTGTATCTCCTACTTTATTCCAAGTATCTAAGTTCACAGTGCCTTCTTCTAAAAACCAGGGGCACTGTTCCTGTATAGTTGAAAAATGTCTTAAGGAGAGACTTAGAGATCTTTGATCTTCGCTTGTTGAGCATATGTTTTATTATATCTAGAAACAATTGTTTTCCTTTAGATTTTCCACTTCCCATCTTGAATTACTAGGAGGCACAAACTTCTCAAATAGTTTTGACAAATACTATCCACCCTTCACTTACCCTACTTATCTTACACAGGGGGGTCTGCAGCACCCAGGTGGAGTCCTAGCCACCCCGATTCAGGGACAGTTGGGACAATTGGGGGAACTTACCCTACAAGCCCCACGTTGGGCTCCAGCTGCCGAGGGCCAGCCCCGGCGGGGTCCAGGGGTCTTGAGGGATGAGTGGCATCAGCGGAAGAACTGAGCTGAGTCGGTGTGTGGTGATGAAGCAGTCTCTCTTTATTGCTATTAGTTTTGTGAGGTGATGGAGAAGTCTCTCCCAAAGGCGGTGGAGAAGTCTCTCACTTTATTTTGGTTAGCTTACAGTTTTATAGCCAAAGAACATCCCCATTACATCACAACTATTTTATGCAGACTTTTGTTTTTTGCCTACCATCAACAACTTTAACATTAAGCTCATTTTCCTTGCAAAAGGTCGGATTTCTGCATAATCAGACTTAACAATAGTATGTTTACCATTTGAATGCCTCTAGCATACCTTTATTTAGCATAATGCGGGCAAATATTCACTGTCTTACAAGATAGCCTTTTCAGCAAGGATAAAAATCTTGCAACTTATCCAGGAAACCTAGGGTTAGAATCTATCTCAAAAAGAGAGGGTTGTAAAAAACTCACTTTTCATATCCCAGAGGGAAGAAGGCTGTAAATGGTTACTTTACTTTAAGAATGTATGCATTTCTTTTGTCCCCGGAAAAGGTGTGCCTCTCCACTCATCTCTGAATATTCAGGAATTGACACAGGAAGCCTCCTGCCAAATGTTCCCTGACCAGGTGCAACTATGTAGAAGCTAGAAAGAGGGGCTTAAGCTTGAAACTGTTTTATTCTATTAACCTATTTTGATTTTTACAAGGAAAGAGAAAAGAAGACAAAGAGACAGTTTAGCAGCACTGCTTTAACAATGAAACCCTATTAACCTTACAACTACTAAAAAGAATTCCTATGTCTACACTACCGTAAAGCAATCAGTGTCTCCAACTATGCTGGCCACAGTTATGAGCATTCCTAAGTCCTATTCCAGCCTGGTTTTTTCAAGGAAGGGAGCCTCCTCCGTGGAGTGGTCGGGGGGATTGGGACGTGGAAAGGTGACCCAAGTACGAGCCCTTCTGGTGGTGGCTTTGCCATGACCCCCAGAGAACTCTTGGTAAACTCCGCAGTAACTAGTAAGAGGTATAGTAATCTATTTAAATGTCCCTTATTCCTTCTTTGTCCCGGGAAAGGGAATCTGCCTTCCCGGATCCCCTGAGGGAAGTAATGTCTGAGGGAATTATCTCAGGATGAATTTTTTCTAACTGGGACTGACCTACTGAGATGAGCTAATGTTCAGAGCATAAACAGAACTTCCCAAGAAAAATTCGAGGAGGGGCCTTGCCTTGGGATGCCCCGAAGGAAAATCCACTTTGCAGTTTCCTTCTCAGTCTCGTGACTGTCATCCGAGTGAGGGGGCATCCTGATGGCTCCCGGCATCTAACAAGTGAAGACATTGAAATAGTAGTCATAAACTTTTTAGAAAGAAAATCTCAAGCTCAAGTGTTTTCACTGGTGAATACTACCAAACATTTAAAGAAAAATTCAAGCCAATCCTTCACCAATTTTTTAACAAAATAGAAGAGGGAATACTTCACAACTCATTCTATGAGGCTTTGATAGCAGTATTGGACAAATAGTATCAGAATAAAAGAAAACTGCAGGCCAATATCCCAAATGTAATAGATGTAAAAATCTCCACAAAATACTAGCAAACTAAATCCAGCAACATATGAAAAGGATTATATACCATGACCAAGTGTAATCTATTGCAGGAGTAAAAGCTTGGTTTAACATATGACAGTCAATTTAATAGATTATATCAATAGAATGAAGGACAGTAACCACATGATCATCTCAATAGATGCTGATGAAGCATTTGACAAAATCCAACACTTTCATAATAAAAATGCTCAGAAAACTAGCAGAAGATAGTTTCCTCAAGCTATTGAAGTGCATTTACAAAAACATGAAAGCTGTATCATACTTAATAATGAAAGATTGAACAATTTCTCCTTAAGATCAAGAACAATGCAAAGATTTGCTGTTCCCACTTCTAATCAACCTTGTGCTGGAGGTCTCAGCCAGGGCAGTTAGGCAAGGAAAATAAATAAAAGGCATCAAGATTAGTAAGAAAGAAGTAAAACTATCTTTATTAGTAGATGAAATGATTTTGTATATTGAAGATCCTAAGGAATCCACAAAAAACTATTAGAACTAAAAAATAAGTTTAGCATGGTTGCTGAATAGAAGATCAATATAAAAAAATCAGTTGTATCTTTATATAACTAGCAATGAACAATCCAAAAATGAAATTAAGAAAGCAATTTCATTTACAATACTGTCAAAAAATACTTAATAAATTTAACAAAAGAAATACAAGACCTGCTGCACACTAAAAACTAAAGCATCACTGAATAATTTAAAGAAGACCTAAATGAAAGGAAATAATCATGTTCATGAATTAGAAGATTTAATATTGTCAAGATGACAATACTCCCCAAATTGATCCACAGATTCAACACATTCCCTATCAAAATTCCAGCTGCCTCTTCTGAAGAAATTGATCAGGTGATTCTAAGATTCATATGGAGGTAGAAGGGACCCAGATCACAAGAACCCTGTGATCACCTCTACCTAGAGATTCCAAGGTGAAGATATAGATAGCATTATTTTCAAAATTCCTGCAAAGGGACCCATTCTTTATCCCTTGTTTTGTTGCTGAAATCAGCTAGGTGGACTAAAGAGATGCTAGACATCTTAAAGCTATGATTTTTTTGCATCTAAAATTTCAACGTTGCTATGGTTGTTTTTTCCCCTCCAAAAATCAGTGCCCAGGGACTTCCCTGGCAGTCTAGTGGTTAAGACTTCGCCTCCAATGCTGGAGGTGCAGGTTCGATCCCTGGTCTGAGAGCTAAGATTCTACATGCCTCACAGCCAAAAAACCAAAACATAAAACAGAATGTTGTAGCAAATTCAATAAAGATTTTTAAAATAGCCCACATCAAAAAAAAAAAAAAAAAAAATCAGTGCCCAGGGTAGGCATTTGTAAGTATGTGTTTGTTCTGCTCGTATGTCCCTGAGGCAAGGACATAGATAAGGATTGGCTGTCCCACGACAGAGCTCCCTCTCAGGGTGTCTCATACAGGGCCAGGAGTTGGGCTCATTGGCAGCAGCCCAGGAATTAAACACTTGGAGCCAACACCACCCTCCTCAGTCAGATCACTCCTTAGCCTATGTGAGGTAACTGGAGCTCAGAGCAGAAGAGGTCCTGATTAAAAAAACAAACAAACTGTAGTAGGTTAATTGCATATTCTGGACATCTTTGTAGTTGGCAACTCTATAAAATATGATATCCCCTCTTTCCTGCCAGAGTAATGGTTTACATTGCAAAAATTAAAAGCCAAAATTTTCTCAGCTCTATTTCCTGATTCCTAACCCTCACTCTGTATTTATGGAATGATTTAAGTATTATTCTAAAAGTTCATCACCAAGCAAACAGAATAGTATATCTGCCTCAGAAACCCAAAGGGCTAGAGAGAATAGGTCATTCCATGCCTGCAAAGACTTGTTCTGATAAATGCTAATACTGAAAGGGCACAGACATTAGCTTTGGTGGGTCAATGGCTACTAATTCAGCCTTTGAGAAAGAAAGCCTTTTCAGTGATTGGGTACTCAATCTTATGAGACCTACAACAGCAACTTCTCCAAGATTCTTATTCCTCACAACCTGTAGGAAAGAAATGGGGTGGTTAATACAATAGGATTGATAAGCATGAGGATTTTGATTAGGCAGACCTGGGTTTGAATCCTTGAACCACCACTTAGTAGCTGGGTGACCTTGGATGGGTATAAGGTTAAGAGAGGTTAAGTTACAACCTTTCTGTGTCAGGTTTTCTCTATGATGTCATGATGATAATCCCTAACTTACAAGGTTGTTATAAGATTTGCAAATGACATGAAGAGATGCACAACTTCACTAGTAATCAAGAAACGGGACAGAATTTATTGGGCTCCAAAATCACTGCAGATGGTGACTACAGCCATGAAATTAAAAGATGTTTGCTCCTTGGAAGAAAAGCTATGACCAACCTAAACAGCATATTAAAAAGTAGAGATGTTACTTTGCCAGCAAAGGTCCATCTAGTCAAAGCTACGGTTTTCCCAGTAGTCATGTATGGATGTGAGAATTGAATTATAAAGAAAGCTGAGCACCGAAGAATTGATGCTTTTGAACTGTGGTGTTGGAGAAGACTCCTGAGAGTCCCTTGGATTGCAAAATCCAGCCAGTCCATCCTGAAGGAAATCAGTCCTGAATATTCACTGGAAGGACTGATGCAGAAGTTGAAGCTCCAATACTTTGGCCGCCTGATGTGAAGAACTGACTCATTGGAAAAGACCCTGATGCTGGGAAAGATTGAAGGCAGGAGAAGGGGACGACAGAGGATGAGATGGTTGGATGGCATCACCAACTCGATGGACATGAGTTTGAGCAAGCTCCAGGAGTTGGTGATGGACAAGGAAGCCTGGCATGCTGCAGTTCTGGGGTCGCAAAGAGTTGGACACAACTGAGCGACTGAACTGAGGAAATGGAAAGACGGCAAGGAGATTCCCTTTTATACCCATAAGATTGTGAAAAGTAGGAAGCCTGACAATACCAAGTGTTGAGAAGAAGGTGAAACAATGAATCTCTAGTATAACACATCTCTCATACATTATATCTTGGCCAAATACTTTGGGAGATGGTAAAATGTTATATCATAAATTTAAACATTCTTAAATTCTGTGAACTAGAGTTTCTATTCCTAGATGTATACCCCAGGGAAACTCTTGCCTGTGGTTTTCCACAAATATGTACAAAAATGTTTATAGCAGCACTGTTCAAAATAGCACAAAATGTGAAACAACACAAATGCCATTGACAAAAGAATGAGTAAACTAATTTTGATACATTCGTACAACAGAGCATTAAACAGAAGTGAAAATAATTGAACCACAGCTGCTTGCAACAATATGCTGGGTGAAGACTAAAGTACAAGATCCTGTCACAAAGTTCATTGCGAATCAAAACAGTTGTATATTGTAAAGCATATAAAGTACATGAAACAAAAGAAAAGAAAAAGACAAGGGAACAATAAACACAAAATTAATACAGTGACTCCATCAGAGAGAGGCGAGATGGGAGAGGAGCAGATCACAGGGTAGAATTAAGCTGTTGGTGATGTCCAAATTCCTGGATTGGGTAGGATTTTCATGGATGGTCACAAGTACTCAATGACAGGTATTAATGGTATTAGAAATGAAAGTTGGGTGGATCTAGGTATTGTAGGGGCCCTCTTTAAGAAAAATAATATGAACTTACAAATATACAATGTTCTTGGCCACTCTAATGTTCCCTAACATGAGGGGGAGGTGTGATGGAGAAGTCAGAATGGAAAGAGACAGTGGTCTTGGATAACTAACTACATTTCGAACTTCTTGGTTTTGCAAAGTTTGCCTGTGACCCTGTCAACACATTTTTCCAGCACAGCTAGTCATGTGGGAAAAGGTTCTGCAAGTTAGGGGCCCTGAAGCTTAAGCTTCGCTGGCTTCATGGTATATGCACTTCTGCCTGATCAAGGAGGATAAATATAAAGAGCATCGCATGGATCTAGTCTTAGCTCTACAACTCCAGCTGTGTGTTGTCAGGCAGGCCCTCTCTGGACCTCAGCTTCCTTCCCTGTGAAATGAATGAATAAACTAGATCAAACAATATCTTCAGACTCAAATATCCTGCAATTCTATTAGTGAGGATCCAGAGACTCATTTAATAGACAAACAATATGAACTGTGTGTTGTCATTATAATGTGCTTATAATAGGTTATAAGTTAAAACTCTGTCATCCCCTATGTAGCCTATGATCATAGACTGCATTGAGCACAAAAGACAGTTCTTTGGCACAGAATTTTTATTCTCTCAGGATGTAAATATTTTAAAATACAGCATTATGAAAGTACAAGACACTTTAATAACACAGGAAAAGTAAGTTATACATGAAAAGAGTGGCAAAATTAAAGTTAACCTCAATTAATATGAATGTTTGCTTAAAAAGTCAAGACAAAACAATGTATAATTAAAAGTACTAATAAAAGAATTAAATGATAATGAAGAGTGATAACAAAACCAGACAAAACACAATCCCTTTTCTTTTAATTCCAGACACAGAAATCTAAGTTCTTTCATTCTCCAAACTAGAGAATGCTATCATCTTGTACGTGATCACTTTCTTGTTTTATTTTATTTTATTTTTATTTTCTTCATTACCAGTCACTAGTCCCATGGCTTCATCTCCACTCAGTCTTGTGACGGATGATATCAGGGACATCCCAAATCCAGTCAGAATTAGCTTGTGGACTTCTTGGCTCCATTCTGGTGTGAAGCCTGGCTGCACCCTCTCACCCCTCACAGGCCCACTTGAATATGTTTGTTATCTCTCTTGTGATGTATTTGCATCTTTGCAAACTAAAAACCATGTATCTTTAAATTTATACAATGGTATTGTCTTATAAGGGCTTCCCTGGTGGCTCAGATGGTAAAGAATACGCCTGCAATGCGGGAGATCTGAGTTTGATCCCTGGATTGGGAAGATCCCCTGGAGGAGGGCATGGCTACCCACACCAGTATTCTTGCTTGGAGAATCCCCATGGACAGAGAAGCCTGGCAGGCTACAGTCCATGGGGTCGCAAAGAGTCAGACACAACTGAGTGACTAAGCACTGTACAGCATTGTCTTACAGATCTCATCTATTTCTTTTTCTCACCTGAAAATGTGTTTTTAAAATCTTTCCACGGTGCAGTTGTTTTTAATTCCAGAATACCATGCATTTTATTTATCCATTTCACCATTGATGAACAGCTAGGTTGCCTCCAACTCCTTGTTTTCCCAAACAAAGCTCCAGTGAGCAAGCCTATTTAGTTACCATCATGGATTCATGCAAGAGTTATATCTACATTCTATATAAAGGAGTGGGAAATCTGTCTTTGGAAATATGTGTAATTTCACTTAAAAGAAGAAAGAAAGAAAGTGACCTTGCTCAGTCGTGTCTGACTCTTTGCAACCCCATAGACTGTAGCTCACCAGGCTTTTCAGTTCATGGGATTTTCCAGGAAAGAGTACTGGAGTGGGTTGCCATTTCCTTTTCCAGGGAATCTTCCTGACCCAGGGATTGAACCTGGGTCTCCTGCATTGCAGGCAGACGCTTTACCCTCTGAGCCACCAGGGAAGCCCAGTTTCACTTAAAACACCACTATTTTTGTCCACAATAGCTGTACCAGTCTTAACTCTTGCTGGAAGTCCATGAGTTTTTCTGTTTCCTCACCTCTTCACAAACACTTCATATTTTATGATAGTAAAATGATTTACTTTGCATTTTTCTGATTACCAGAGAGGTTGTGCATCTCTTCTTGTTCTTGTTTACTCAGTAACAATTCTGTTTCTGTGACTTGTCTTTTCTTATAATTCATCCATTTTCTTATCTTTCCAGCCTTTTTTTTTGGTTAATTTATATTATTTCCCTGTATATTATAGATACTAATCTTTTGATTCTAGTTTTTGATGTTGCAAAAATCTCCAACTAAGCCACTTGTATTAATTTTATGTGTGATGTCTTTCATTCCAAAAACATCTTTAGTGTTGCTGTAAACAAATAATAACATCTTTCAACTAGGTAATAATTAGTTTTTTAAATAATTGGAAAAATCCTTTTGCCAGGAAAAACCATATGGATAGTGTATGATGTTGAGATTGCAAAGTGAAAAATGTTTCCTTAAACTAGTTTTGAACTACCTGTTTTTTGTGAAAATCAAACACCTTGTCTGGATGCAAACACTATTCTAAAGCTCTATGAATAAAATACCCATATTTCCAGGTCATATTGACTTTGACAAAGAGCAGAAGTCTATTTAACAATCATGTTAAGCTCTAAGAATTTATTCTTTGATTTGTACATATATTTTGTATATAAATTTTATATACAATGTTTATGAGTTATATTATACAATAATAAAAATTAATAGATGTGATTTTGGTAGGTTTTCAATACATATTTATCAGATTTGTTGTTGTTCAGTTGCTAAGTCGTATCCAACTCTTTGCGACCCCATGGACTGTAGCACGTCAGGTCTCTCTGTCCTTCAGTATCTCCCAGAGTTTTCCCAAGTTCATGTCCATTGAATCGATGATGCCATCCCACCGTATCATCCTGTCACCCTCTTCTCCTGCCCTTAATCCTTCCCAGCATCAGGGTCTTTTCCGATAAGTCAACTGTTTGCATCAGGTGGCCAAAGTATTGGGGTGTGAGCTTCAGCATCAGTCCTTCCAACAAATATTCAAGGTTGATCTCTTCTAGGTTTGACTGGTTTCATTTCTCAAGGGTCTTTTCCAACATCACAATTCAAAAGCATCAATTCTTTGGCATTCTGCCTTCTTTATGGTCAAACTATCACATCTGTACAGGACTACTGGAAAGATCATAGCTTTGACTATATGGACCTCTGTTGGCAAAGTGGTATCTTTGCTTTTCAACACAGTGTCCAGGTTTGTCATAGCCTTCCTTCCAAGGCGCAGGCGTTTTCTGATTTCATGGCTGCAGTCACCATCCGCAGTCATTTTAGAGCCCAAGAAGAGGAAATCTGTCACTGCTTCCACTTCTTCCCCCTCTATTTGCCATGAATTGATGGGACCAGATGCTATGATCTTAGTTTTTTTAATATTGAGTTTTAAGCCAGCTTTTTCATGCTCCTCTTTCACCTTAATCAAGAGGCTCTTTAGTTCCTCTTAGGTTTCTGCCATTAGAGTGGTATCATCTGTATCTGAGGTTATTAATATTTCTCCCAGCAATCTTGATTCCAGCTTGTAACTCATCCAGCCTGGCATTTCGCATGATGTACTCTGCATAGAAGTTAAATAAGCAGGGTGACAATATACAGCCTATTGTACTCCTTTATTATAATAATAGTAGAAATCCAACACAAAAAATAAAAGTGGAAGAAAAAAGAACCCCAGTGACTGCAGCCATGAAATTAGAAGATGCTTGCTTCTTGGAAGAAAAGCTATGACAAGCCTAGACAATGTATTGAAAAGCAAAGACATCACTTTGCTGACAAAGGTCCATATAGTCTAAGATATGATATTTCCAGTGGTCATGTACAGGTATGAGACTTCGACTATAAAGAAAGCAGAGCACAAAAAAATTGATGCTTTTGAACTATGGTGTTGGAGAAGACTCTTGAGAGTTCCTCGGACAGCAAGACGACCTAACCAGTCCATCCTAAAGGAAATCAACTCTGAATACTCCTTGGAAAGACTGAAGCTGAAGCCCCAATACTTTGGCCACCTGATGCAAACAACTGACTCATTGGAGAAGACACATTTCTCTTTATTTCTAACAATACTCTTAAATTCTGCCTCACAAATTGCTGCCACTATCCAAATTTTAATTTGATTACTATTAATCTGATGAATTTCTCCTAGATCTTTATTTTAAACCTTTATGTGTAGTTTGATTTTAAGAATTTCTTTTATAAACTAAGGATAGCAGATTTGGTTTTTGATTTTAATCCAGTGTGATAGTCTATATCTTTTATTGGGTGAGTTTAACTCATTGAAATTTATTTTTATTATTTTATATTTGGACATATCTTTTTTTATTTTTTGGAGGTCACCAATCAACTTTTAAAAATATATTTAAGTATAAATTTTTCTAAGCAAGAATTCTCAATTTTGCTTATTCTCCTTCCTAAGGTTAAGATAACTATCTCTAACTATGCCTTGAATAGCCCCCACCATTTTATTGTTGTTTTGAGATTTAGTTTCACTCATGTTTATAAAAAATGATTATGTTTTAAGTCATTAATTAAATTTACTGACATGTTTTATCAACTTACTTGTTCACTGTCATTTCACACATCTTAAGCATCCCTCTGTGATCATTTTTCTTCTTTCAAAGTATATACTTTAATATTTCTTTCAGGAAGGGTCTGTGAATCATAAATTCAGCCTTTGTAAATCTGAAAATATTTTTATTTTTCTCTCACTCTTGAATATGAACTTACATGCACATAAATTTCTAGCTTGAATATATTACTCCATTGTACCCTTGCAAGTATTGTTGTTAATGAAAAACCTACTCTTTAATTGTTCTATTATACCTGTCATTTCTATTTGGTAGCTTTTATGATATTTTCTCTTTATCCTTGCTGTTCATTTCCACTACAATGTGCCTAAAGATAGGTATAATTTTATTTGTCCTGCTTAGTTTCAAAGTGAACTTTGTTCTAAAGGTTCAAGTCTTTCTTTGGTTATGGAAAGTTTTTATCAGTATTTCCTTAAATATTCTTCAATTTCCCCCTCTTTTTTTTCTCAGTCTTTCTACATTATAATTGATCTTTTATATTTGGTATCAGACTCTATTTGCTAGATTCTGGATGAGTTATTTAAGACTGACTATTTTCTAGTTAACAAATTCTCTATTCAAATGTGTCTAGCTTTTAGTTTATCTTATCATTTGAGGAACTATCCTATCCTAGTTTTAATCCCAGTAATTATATTTTCATTCTAAGTTTTTCCTTTGGTTTCTTTTGTATGTCCTGACTCTTACTCTTTTAAGTCTGCTTTGTTTTATAGTTTCCTATTTAATTTATGAAAAAAATTTTTTTACCTGTCTCAGACATGTGCTATGCTCAGTCATGTCTGACTCTTTGCAACTAACTCCATGGACCATAGCCTGCCAGGCTCCTCTGTCCATGGGGATTCTCCAGGCAAGAATACTAGAGTGGGTTGCCATGCCCTCCTCCAGGGGATCTTCCCAACCCAGGGATCAAACCCAGGTCTCCCAAATTGCAGGCGGATTCTTTACTGTCTGAGCCACCAGGGAAGCCCGTGAATACTGGAGTGGGTAGCCTATCCCTTCTCCAGGGGAGCTTTCCAACCCAGGAATCGAACTGGGGTCTCCTGCATTACAGGCTAATTCTTTACCAGCTGAGCTACCCTGGAAGCCCCATCTTAGGCATACTTATGTGCAAATCTTTTTAAGCTATTTTCCTATTTCAGCTTTTTCTGAGTGCATTTGTATTTTGATCAATGGTTTTTTCAGCTGTCTGTCTGTCTTAGCATACGGTTTATTTGCTTTCTTTGGAATTTTAGTTTCCAAGATCATTTTGAGACTTGGAGAGGAAATTCTCTCCTCATGCAGCTTTCCAGAAAGTTTTTAGTACTTCTGTCTTTGGGTTGACGGATGATACTGAACCAGGAGTTATTTGGAGGTTCCAGAGGGGTCTCAGTCTTGTGACAGATGATATCAGGGACATCTCAAAATACAGCCAGAATTAACCTGTGGACATCTTGGCTCCATTCTGTTGTAAAGGCCGCCGGCACCCTCGCTCCGCTCACGGGCCCACCTATGAACGGCAGGCAGTAAACCATAGCCCTAGGTGGCGGTGAACAGCAGGTCTTTATGGCTGCCTTCGCCTTTTTACTACCTTTCCCCTCTGCCTCTCTAGGCAAACAGGAGGAGATGACACTTGGCACCTGTTTTGAAAAGGTGGCTGAACTTTGTGCTGCCCCACTGCCTGAGTAATGTTTAGCATGTACAGCAGGGCTTCAATAAAGGCAGAGAAGCAAACAGCCATCCAGATGGGGAACTGTAAGAGTCACGTTTTTAAAGCCCAAGAGGGAAGTTTACTTGAAAATGAATCTAACTGGTTTTATGTTGGGTTATTTGACTACACATGACATAGAAAGATTTTAAGCGTAACTGCTTTTCCTTGACGGGTATATCAAGGACTCAGTAAATCAATCTACTTTAAAGAATGTCAGAACGTGAAAATACATTCCAAGAACCAAATGAAGGACCAGAGCAGAGGAAGGCGGCACAGAGAGAGAAGGAATACAGGAGATGGAAAGAAGGAAGCAGAAAGAAAAGCAGGGTAGACAGACAGGGGCAGGAGGAAAGGAAAGAAAGAGACAGAGAGAGAGAGAGAGATGAGGTAGGGCTGCAGGGAGAAAGAGCCACAGGGAAGAGGATGAGAGGAATACAGAGAATGTGACAGAGCCGAAGCCAAACAGAAAAGGAAAAAGCTTGCAAAAAATATCCTGAGTATGTTGAAGGAATTCCGTTTTCTTGCTTATAGGAAAGAAGACATGGGCACAACCATAGAAGTAGATGTGCCCTATTACTGAGCCTGTTAAGGGGATAATCCAGAAGAAAGTAGTGAAAATAACTAATCTTCCCATCAGTGGGTGGTATGACCCCATCCAAGCTGGAGACAGAAGGCGGCTCTCCATTAGCTGTTGCCTGGCACACGCAAGGAGCACTCCCACCGCCTCTGATCACTTCTTAGAGCCAGGCTGATCTGATAGTCTCTTCAATAGCACATTCATCCACAGCCTTATATTAGTTTTCGTCCTGAGTAACACTGATTGCCCTTCGGCTGAGAGCATGTGTGAGGCATTGATTGATGACATTGCACTATTTTCCGCTTTAGCAGCAGCCGCATAGGTCTTGGCTGACGCACACACCCCTCCTCCCCACATGGCAGGTGGGGTGATTCCAGGACCAGTGACGGCAGAGAAAGTGAGCCCTCATCAGCAAACTAGTAGTTGGGTTAATAGAATGAACCACTAGAGCTTAACCCCATCCCAATGACTGATCCTCCTCCTTCGAAACCGCACGGTCAGCTATCACCGTGAAGCCAAATATTTGCATTTCTCCAAGAGTGCTTCCATTTATCCAAACCTGTCTTTGCTTGGGCTTCCCCAAAAGCAGAATGTGAGCAAAACATACAAGAGCAAGTAGTTTATTTGGGAGGTGCAGATAGCACTGGTAGGAGAGTGGGGAAATATGAAAAGAGAGAGAAGGCAACTAACAAAGCATGAAGCCATTATCAAGCTAGCTTCCACTGTGAACAATGAGAGCTTAATCCTACAGGAAGACTTGGAGAAATAGTGTAAAACCCATACCCCAGGTTATTTAACCGAAGGGCCCTGAGAGCTGAGGTATTTATACACTAACAGTTGTAGTGCTTGGCTATTCCTGGATGGCATTCTTTCTTGGAAATTCCAACCTGTCCTGTGGATGAGCCGAGTGGCCTTCCACCTGAGGCAGTGTTGACATTAGCAGGTGGAAGTTAGCTGGGGTGAGCTAGGTCCACTAGGCCCGAGGGATGCATGGGGTTCCTTCAGTACTTGCCCGGAGCCTTAGCAGAGACTTAGAGGTTTCCTCAGCTCCTGGGAGAAAACTGCCCCTGTCTAAAGTTTCATGACATGAGCTCATTTACAAGTAGTTTAGATTTACAAGTAGTAATATGATTCCTGTGATCATATGTTTTTGTCAAATTCACACATGCAAGCTATTTCAACCACAGTTGGTCAAGGTCACTATCTTCTTCCACTCTGGAATCTTCCCTCACACTTCCCTTGCATTAAGTGATTTCTCTGATCCTCCCCTTTGAGAAGGCACAGTAAACTAATGCACAGTCATTCTAAACTATTTTTAATGAAAAACATTATCACCATTTGGACTTTGGAGTTATGGTCTATTGGGACTGCTTTAAAACAGGTCCTCATTGGAGAGGTGGTCATTAGCAATAGTTAAATAGTTTTTCACTGTGTCTCTTTGGTGTCCCTGTGGACCAGAGTACTTTTGGGGAGAGCTGGTATTGATGGTCATTATAACTCTAGTTTGGAAACTAGTGGAAAGTATAAAATGACAAGAGGAGGTGTCAAATTCTTTAAGGAAGAAAACTACCTAAGCTTAGGGAAACAATTTGGGAAAATTCAAATACAATTTATCATCACTAAGATTTGGAAATTTACGAAGCCACTTTTAGCATTTGACCAGTTTATATTCATCCCTGAGCTAACATGGCCCCTGTAATTTGATAGTATTTGCCCATTCAAGTACAAATATCCATGAAAAACCCCAAGTATGATACAGATACATATGTATTTCAGTATTTACGTACACATATTACTATGTGAGTGTATGTGACATCTCTGTAAAACTCTCCAAAAATAAAAATACAAGTATTAGGAATAGTCAGCATCATTGTGTTTCCAAATATGGACTAATAGCATAAACAGTGACTACCATTCATTGGAAGCTTACCATGTGGCAAGCACTATGCAAGTCCCTTAAATCCACAAAACCCCACAAACTAGCTTCAGTTATTATTGTACCTGTTATTCAGATGAAGAAACTAAAGCACAAAATGTTAAGGAACTTTTCCAGGATCAATTTGTAAGTGATTTAAAATCGAGCATTTTTGACTCCAGAACCTGATTTTTAACTACCACATAGTAGCTTTAAGTATAAATATCCTGTCAAAAGGACAAGGTCTTAGTGAAACTGTCTTGGGCATGTAGCTGTTCAGGCTGGGGCAAACATTCTGTCACAGATAACTGTTCTTTTGGTGTAAACACCAGGGGGCATTCCAGGACTCACCATCACTCTGCCTTTCTCCTACGCTTTCCCTGTTAAGGTGATCACCCCAGGCTTGGGCTTCCTGTACTTTTCCAGCTTCTGTGAGCCTCAGCTTCTGGCAAGAATATCTGTGCACTCAGACCCACTAAAGATTGGTAGGTACCTCGTACGTCTCCCCTGGACATCTTTATCAAGAACAGACACAACTCTATACAAGGTTTCTATATGAAGTGCGTGCTGCATGCTAAGTCACTTCAGTCATATCCGACTCTTTGCAACACTATGGGCTGTAGCCTGCCAGGCTCCTCTGTCCATGGGGATTCTCCAGACAAGAATACTGGTGTGGGTTGCCAGGCCCTCCTCCAGGGGATCTTCCTGACCCAGGGATCGAATTCACATCTCATGTCTCCTGCATTGCAGACAGGTTCTTTACCACTATTGCCACCTGGGAAGCCATACATGAGGTAAACAGGTTTTATTCTCCTTCTATTAGCAAAGAGCTCAGGTTAAAAATGATTGAGATGCAAGACATCTCATTAAGGGGTACATGATTGACTTTTGGTACTGACCTATATGCAGGTTCTATACAAGGTGCAGTTTTTCTTGGTGATGTTGTCTTAGCAGTTCCACTCAGTTTCTTAATTTCTTTACAGTTCTCTTAATGTCCTCTAGCTGAAGACCATGAGAAACACACCTCAAGTCAAAGTTGCTTTTATTGATTTATTATAATGTAAATGAAGGTACATGTTGGGGAATCACAGAGCATCTCAGTGAGGGGGTTCAAAAAGATTTATTATAGTATTTGGACTTGTAGTAGTGACTTGGGACAAACATCAGGAAATAGGGCTTTATTCTAGTTTAGGTGCTATCAGGAAATGGGAATAATTCTATGATTGGGTACTTTAATTTTGTTATTGTTTAGTCCCTAAGTTGTGCCTGACTCTTGCGACCCCATGGACTGTAGCCCTCCAGGCTCCTCTGTCCATGGGGTTTTCCAGGCAAGAATACTGGAGTGGGTAGCCATTTCCTCCTCCAGGGGACCTTCCTGACCCAAGGATCAAACCCCTGTCTCCTGCAATAGCATACGGGCTCTTTACTGCTGAGCCACCAGGGAACCCCTGGGGTACTTTAATAAATCTTATCTAAAAGAGGGGAAGCGGCTTCCCAGGTGGCACAGTGGTAAAAAATCTGTCTGCCAATGCAAGAAATGCAGGAGACACAGGTTTGATCCCTGGGTCTTTGCCAACAAAGGTCCATCTAGTCAAAGCTATGGTTTTTCCAGTAATCATGGATGGATGTAAGAGTTGGACCATAAAGAAGGCTGAGTGCCAAAGAATTGATGCTTTCAAATTGTGGTGCTGGAGAAGACTCTTGAGGGTCCCTTGGACTGCAAGGAGATCAAACCAGTCAATCCTAAAGAACATCAACCCTGAATATCCATTGGAAGGACTGATGCTGAAGCGCCAATATTTGGGCCACCTGATGTGAAGATCTGACTCATTGGAAAAGACCCTGATGCTGGGAAAGGTTGAGGGCAGGAGGAGAAGAGGGTAACAGAGGATGAGATGGTGGGATCACCACCATCAATGGACATCACCAACTCAATGGACATGAATTTAAGCAAACTCTGGGAGATGGTGAAGAGCAGGGAAGACTGGCTTGCTGCAATCCATGGGGTGGCAAAGAGTTGGGATATGTCTTAGTGACTGAACAACAACAAAGGAGGGGAGGCTAGGGTAAGGTCATTATTGTTGTTTGAACACTGTTCATGCTTTTGTCTCTGTTCAGACAAGATTACAGGGTGGTCTTGTTTTTATCTTGATCTGTTGTAGTTTCAGAATGGGCTTATGTGATGTTGGTGTTTGTGAGATGGCTTATGTTCACCAGGAGAGCACCGATGCCCAGTTCTGAGCAACACTCAGGCTTAGCTGACAGTTTTAGGTCAACTTCTGCCATTAGGGGCGCTTTACTCTTTCTCCATTCTCTTATCCTTAAGCTGGTATTTCTGAGTCTCATCTTTTGGATTCATCTCCATGCATACCTCTCCTGCCCATAGACCTCTCAGGGAAAGACAAAGTAACAAAGACTTTAGCAAAGATGCTAACAAGGGGCCTTAGGTCTTCCAAAAGAGATCTTTCCACATTGCAACAGAAAACACTGGTACCGTATTTTCCTTTCCTTAGTTTTTCATTTCCTCATAACATGAAAATAATTTCCACCTGAGCCATACCTTGAACAGACCAGGTGATGATGCACCAAGGCCTGTGGTCTAAGTAAAATAGATTAAGGAACTAGAAGTAAGGATCAATGTAAGGTAAAAGCTGAAATGCAACAGTTTAAAGGTCACACGACAGCCCGCACTTAGAGTAATCAGTAAGTGTCATAGCACTGATTGTAGCTAAGTGGTCAGGGAGAACGCAGAAGACTGCTTAGGACGGCTCTCAGAGTTTGCATTCTGGCTTTGGAAGCCCTTTATAACTTGCCTCTCCTTTGACTAGTAGAGGGCACCCTCCTCCTCCTCTTAACTTGAGCTTTGCCTCCTCTTCAGCCTTTTTAGTCCTCTTGACTGTCACCTCTTGCCTGTAGCTTTATCCCCCCTGTAGCCACACAGACAGGTTTCCTTCGAGCCATAAGCTTCCAGATGCCCTCTGTGCTGGACACTTGATTTATGTTCCCCAGGCTGCTAATAATAATAGTTGCCATCTTGATACTCTGAAATAGACACTGAAGCTGTTTGCCAGTAGAATTTGGATTTGTGTTTCTGACAATACAGTTTTCCTCCTGGCACTGTTCATATCCTCTGTAGAGTTTTCCCTACAGGAAAAGTATTTGCTAGAACTTAAACTTGTCAGCTTGCTCTGATTTGCTACCCCATATTAATTTGCAGGTTCTACAACTTTTATGTAAAGTAAAATGATGCAATACAATATGCGTTCTTTGTGTCTGATTTCACTACAATGTTTGCAAGACTCATCCTAGTTATTGCTTGTAGTAATTTTTTTCTCGGTAATATTCTCTTGTATGAATACGCCACAATTTGCTTATCTTGTTTGTTGATGAGTATTTGAGTTATTTTCAATTGAAGTCTATTATAGATAAAGTTATAAACATTTTTGTACAATACTTTTTTATGGCCATATTTTCATCCGTCTTAAGTATTTCATTTCTTTCTGCCTAGAAGCAGAAATTTTGGGTCATAGGTTGGGTGAATGTTTATTTAACTTTATAAGAAATTGACAAATAAGATTTCCAAAATGATTGTACTACTTTACACTCCAGCCAGCAATGAGACTTCTAGTTGCTTCACATCCACCAACATTGTATGTTGTTAGTCATTGAACTTTTAGCTGTTCTAGTGGATTTTATAACACTGTAAAGTTTTCTGATTGTCCATATCAATAAGAATGTTGGATTCAATTCTTATCTATTTTTGCATTTTTCAATCCTTATGTTTTATGAGTGCAACTAGAAAAGGTACAATTTTTTTCTTTAAAATAGTACAGAAAATAGCAACCATAAAATAAAAGATTGATAAACTGGACTTCAGTAAAAATAAGAACTTCTATTTATCAAAAGACACCTTTAAGATAATAAAAATGCAAGTTAGGAGGAAAGTTTATGTATACAAAAGACGACTCATATCCAGAATATATAAAGAACTCCTGCAAATCAATACAAAAAGATAAGTGACTAAATTTATAACTGGGCAAAGATTTACTGCTGGGAGCCGTCAGGATGCCCCCTCACTCGGATGACAAGGTCATGAGACTGAGAAGGAAACTGCAATGCAGATTTTCTTTCGGGGCATCCCAAGGCAAGGCCCCTCCTGGTATTTTTCTTGGGAAATTCTGTTTATGCTCTGAACATTAGCTCATCTCGGTAGGTCAGTCCCAGTTAGAAAAAATTCGTCCTGAGATAATTCCCTCAGACCTTATTTCCCTCAGAGGATCCGGGAAGGCAGATTCCCTTTCCCTAGGACAAAGGAGGAATAAGGAACATTTAAATAGATTACTATACCTCCTACTAGTTACTGGGGAGTTTACCAAGAGTTATCTGGGGGTCATGGCAAAGCCGCTACCAGAAGGGCTCGTACTTGGGTCACCTTTCCACCTCCCACTCCCCGACCACTCCACGGAGGAGGCTCCCTTCCTTGAAGAAATCAGGCTGGATTGGGACTTTGGAATGCTCATAACTGTGGCCAGCATAGTTGGAGATATTGATTGCTTTAGGATAATGTAGACAATGGAATTCATTTTAGTAGTTGTAAGGTTAATAGGGTTGTTAAAGCAGTGCTGCTAAACTGTCTCTTTGTCCTCTTTTCTCTTTCCTTGTAAGAACCAAAATAGGTTAATAGAATAAAAGTTTCAAGCTTAAGCCCTTCTTTCTAGCTTCTACATCGTTGCACCTAGTAAGAGAAATGTAACCTTTCTACTTAGATTGATGTACTTATCCGAAGTATGCTGGAGACATTCAAATGGTAAACATACTATTGTTAAGTCTAATTATGCAGAAATCCGACCTTTTGCAAGGAAAATGAGCTTAATGTTAAAGTTGTTGATGATAGGCAGAAAACAAAAGATTGTATAGAATATTTGTGATGTAATGGGGATGTTTTTTGGCTATAAAACTGTAAACTAACAAAAATAAAGGGAGAGACTTCTCCATCACCCCACAAAAACTAACAGCAATAGAGACTGCTCCATCAAATGGTCCACTAGCACATGGAAACATGCAGTTTTTTTCAGGTAAACTTAAGCCACAATGAGATATTGCTAAACACAAAGTAGAACGCCCCAAATTAGTAAGATTGATAATACCAAGTGGTAGCAAGGATGTGGAGCAACTGAACTTTCATATACATTGGAGTGTAAATTGGCAAAGTCATTTTGAAACACTGACAGTATTGACTTAAGCTAAACATGCATATATTGTATGAGCCAGCAATTCAACTCCTAGGTATAGAACCAAGAAAATAAATGCATGTGTCTTCCAAAGACGTGCACATTCATTCATAATATCCTTATTAATAAAAGTCTAGACAACTCGGATGACTTATCAGTAGGAGAAAGATACATGAATTGTGTTATATTCAAATAGTAGAATACTACACAACAGTAAAAAGAAAATTAACTACAATAGCACACAATGATATGGATGGCTCTCACAGAATTGATGAGTGAAAGGAAGCCAGACCCAAAACTGTACATACTGTTTAATATTCTTTCATATGAATTTCATGCATAGGCAAAGATCATTACTACTGATAGCTGTCAGAATACTGGTTATCTTTGGGGAGAGGTGTTGACTGAGAACATGTATAAGACAGCCTTCCAGGGTTTCTGGAAACGTTCTATACCTTGACTGGTGTCATAAAGATTCATTCAGCCGTACACTTATGATTAATGCACTTTATTGAATGTATGTTGTACTTCAATATTTTTAAAAAAAACAGCCAAGATTACAGTAGACCTATTTGAAAACTAAAAAGCACGTAATTAGTCCCTTAAAAAAAATAACTCTCAGAATGCTTGTGTTATCATTGCCCCTCAAAATAACAATTATTTATTTGTTCCCTAAATTGAGGGGGGTAAATATCCTGAGTGAATGCTATCTAGTTTGTAAACCATTGCCTAGAGATCTGGTTCTTAGAATCTTTTCAAGATGGTCTGTTAGTTCTGTTATATCATGACCTCAGTTGGAAGGATAAGAAGCTCTTACATGCCATTAATATTCCAATATTGGATTATAGCCCTTCAAATTAACTCAGGTTTTTCTGGTCACTTGGTTTTACTGATATAAATGGGCAAAAATTACATCATAAACCACTCCTATAAACTGTAACCACAATATTGAGATGGCAGACCTGCAAGAAAACGGCAACTTACCCAGGGCATGCTGGACAGAAAGTATGGTTTGCAGCAGTGTGATTTGATGATCATCTACGTTTATGTGTACTTGTGTTTCCTTAGTCTGGCCCAAAGCAGTATGTTTTCCTTTTATCATCAATGTTCCACAAGTTGAAAAGTAGTTTCTTCTGTCTTATGTCCAAATTGGAGCAAAAAGAGTCTTTAAAATTTTACTTGGGACTTCTCCTGTGGTCCAGTGATTAAGACTCCGCCTTCCACTGCAGGGGGCGTGGGTTCAATCCCTGTTTGGGGAACTAAGGTCTCACATACCACAACATGCAGCCATAAATTTAAAAAAGTATATTTTTACTCGTTTCTTCAATATCATTGGCTACACTTTGCCGTACATTACATTAATACTAATGCAAAAGAAACATATTGCCTTGGGGAGTGGGGCAGTCAGAGGATGAGTCTGGAACAAAATCTTATTGGAGCAGCAAGAAGCCCTTTAGAGGGACTAAACTGCCGACAAGGGATTAAGACTTATAAATTGCAATAATACTCATATTTAGACACTCAACTGTAGTATCAACATGAGCCTGTGAATAAGTTTCAGTTTTCCATAGAGGAAAGGCTAAAGGAAAGATAAATTCTTCATGCATAATGAAATTTCAAAATAGCTTTTTTCAAATGTAAATTTTCTTGTCACTAAGGCAGCTAATTCTAGTCTTATTAGATTGTTTGCTCAAGTTTACCCTGTAAATCCTTCTTTTGGAGTAAATGTGATACTAAGCAAAGCAGTTTCTATACATAATCAATAAGCTCAGGTATTTGTGCAAGTAATATAAGGTGTAATGATGAAATATTCATTAGCTAGGGACAAATTTGAGAAATACATTCCACTTTGACTTCTGACAGCTGGCTTGTAGCACTTTTTTCCTTAAGATGTCTGACTGGAGAACACATGATTGGCTGGAGGGCAGAAATTCAAGAGTGAATTGTCTTCTATGGGAATCACATCTACATCCTAGGCTTTCCAGATGGAATAGCCGGTCATACACAGGAGTTCTCAATTCTCCCCACTCTCCCGTGGACATGAGTGAGCCCTCTTATAGCCAATCTAATGCACAGAAGCAAGGCCACTGCTCAGCAAGAGAGAAAAATGAACTTTGTCAGCTGTTGACGTTAAGGATTAGGCTAAACATTTTTTTTGCAAAAATGTCCAAAGGCAGAGAATTTTGTAGGAAAAAGCGCTGTATCACAGTAACCTCCAGAACATCCCTCATAGCCACAAAAGGCACTTGTCAAGTAATTGAGGGCTCCTCCCTGAATTGGTCATTACCACTCACTATGCAATGAATAAGTATGATTTTATAATGTGTTTACTTTTAAAGTTATTTTAATTCATAGCCTTTGTTGTTTTGATTGTAGATTTTCAAGAGGTGTTTGAAGAAAGTCTCGTTTGAAGACCTTGTGGGATATTGGAGGGACATAAAACCTGTTATGCAATGTCAAATGGTGAATGACTAGGAGTTCCCTAGTGGTCCTGTGGTGGACACTCAGTGGTCTCACTGCTGTGGTCCCAGGTGTTCGGTCACTAGTCAGGGAACTAAGATCCCACAAGCAAAAAAAAAAAAACACCAGTGAATGGCTTATTAAAGTTTTTAATAAAACTTATTTCTGCTATACAGTGTTAAACTTACAAGTGGGGGGATTCATATTAACCATCTGGCTGCCTAAAGGGGAATATTTTATCAAATGGGAATGTGACACTAAGTTTGAAGCGGACATATACTTTGGTCCACAGTCTCAAAGGTACATGAACTATCACTTCTTTATATATATACATTTTGTGTGCGTGTGCTGTCGCTATGTCATGTCCAATTCTTTGTGACCCCCTGGACTGTAGCCCGCCATTCTCCTCTGTCCGTGGGATTCTCCAGGCAAAAATACTGGAGTGGGTAACGATTTCCTCCTCAAGGGGATCTTCCCGACCTGCATCTATTGTGTGTCTCCTGCATTGGCAAGCATCTTCCTCAATTCTCTTTGGGCTCCAAAAGCATATAATTATCACTCAAACTAAGGAATCAAGTTGCAAAAGATTTTCTGGATGAAATGAACCCTGAAAGGGTTTTAAAAAGAAAAATATCAATGAGCAAAGATGAAAAAAGGATCAATGAATCTTCATTTAATTATAAGGGTAATACATTATTGAAATTATGTTGTAAGCCAGAACTTATATTTTTAGAAAAAGTAGGGAAATGTAGAAACATTGCTTCCTAATTGGAGAGGAGACTTGTATGTGTGTGAGGCACTCTCCTTTCTTGTTCCAGAGTAAACATATTATACTTGAGCTGAATTGTTACTGTGACTTCCACTCCAAACTAGGAAATCAACAGGGACTTAGCGAAAGTTTCAATTTCGCTAAACTCAGTTGGAAAGTTTGAAGTCAAATGTAAGTCTTCATTGCTGAAATAAATTAAGACCTTCTTACGGAGTGTAATTTAGATAATTCTCTGCTCAGTATACCTTTCGGGAGAGAGAGGGCAGGTCAGAATGCCATAGTTCAGATCCTTACCTCCTGGTATTCATGCCCTTGTGTGATTGCCTTCTTGAGTGTCAGCTAGATTTAGTGACTTGCTCCTAATGAGTAGAATATGGTAAAAGTGATGCACTGTCACCCTCAGTGATTAGGTTGTAAGGGACTATGACTTCCATCTTGCTTTTACTCTCTCCCTGGCTCTTCTTGCTCCCTGACTTTGATGAAGCCATTTGCCATGTTGTGAACTGCCCTCTGGAGAGGGGCCTATGACTAGGAAATGAGGGCTGCCTCTGATCAACAGCCATGCAGGAACTGAGGCCCTTAGTCCAACAGTCCATGGAGAACTGAGTCCTACCCACAACTGTGAGTGAATTTAGAAGCCATCAATAGTATTGAAACATGTATATTATCATATGTGAAACAGATCGCCAGTCCAGGTTCGATGCATGAGACAGAGTGCACCACCCAGGGCTGGTGCACTGGGATGACCCTGAGGGATGGGATGGGGAGGGAGGTGGGAGAGGGGTTCAGGATGGGGAACACATGTACACCCATGGCTGATCCATGTGAATGTATGGCAAAACCACCACAATATTGTAAAGTAATTAGCCTCCAATTAAATAAATTTAAAAAATAAAAATAAAAAAAATAGAAGCCATCAAGCCTTTAGAGGACTTCAGTCTCAGCCAGATTTTGTTTTTGACCCTGTGAGAACCTCTGAGCCAGAAGACCCAGCTAAGCCATGCCCATAAACCATGACTCACAGAGATTATGGGGTAGCAAATATTTGTTTTATGAAGCTGTTTGGTTTCGGGGTAATTTGTTAGGCAGCACTAGATAGTTAATACACTCCCAATGCCCAGATCAGTGCTTTTTGCTGATGCCAGCAGAGTCAACAGTAGCCATACTTGCCTCTACCCCAATGAAAGCTGTGCCTGTGATTAATCTTTGATCCCAGCACCAAGTGATTTCACTGCTGACCTTGGCAAGGAAACAATTTTAAAATGACAGTGCAGCAGGTAAAGCTCAGGTGTGAGATTAAAGCAAACAGAAACAAAATGGAGTTGCTGTTTCTAAAGTGACTGCCGATTTCTCTGATCTGGAGGCACAGACTCAGATTATCTATAGCTTCTTCTTAAACATTTCATCAGTAAATGCGCAGCAACAATCTTGTTCCTGGTGATGTTCATAGTGAAAACAAACACTCTTGATTGATTTTTCCCTCCAATAGAATGAATTATCCATGTTGTTTGTCATTGTGGGCACACGTGCGTGTTTGTGTGCAGGGGGAATATTCACATCTTTCTTGTGCAGTAGAGAGAATTACAGAAAACTAAGATTCTATTTCCATTTGCAGAGACTTTGATGGCTAACAACACCACAGTATAAACTAAGTGAATGAAAATTGCTCAGGGAGAATAACTGTATCATTCTTTGTTCATTCATTTATTCATTCAGTTACTTCCTTGCTTATTCAACAAAAGCTTATTATGCATCTACGATGTATCAGGCAAGGCTTCCCTGGTGGTAAAGGATACAGGATATGCAAATTTGGTCCCCTGCAGAAGGAAATGACAACTCACTCCAGTATCCTTGCTTGGAGAATCCCTTGGGCAGAGGAGCCTAGCAGGCTACAGTCCATGGGGTCGCAAAAGAGTCCGTCAAGACTTAGCCAACTAAACAACAATTTATCGGGCAATGTTCAAAGGTCCAAGGGATCAAACAACGAATAAAATAAATTCCCTGGTCTCTTCTCAATGGATGCCAGTAGCAACCCTCTCCTCACTCCCACAGTTGAGTTAACCAAAAATGTCCTCACACATTTTTCACACCTTGCCAAGTGTCCCCTCTCGGGGGAAGGTCAAAACCACCCCCCTAAGTTAAGAATCACTGAACTAGAAATCTGGGGGCCAACGAAAAAGCAACTTACATCCGAAGTATTTAAACATTTCACATAATAAAATTTACCAAGAAAAAAATAGCTCTTTTATACACCAGAAACATTTTTATATGCCAGGAAAAAAACACACTTTTGTACACAACATTGTAAATCACCTATGCTTCAATAAAATAGATTTTTAAAAAAATGAAAAGTAACTCAGCTCTTGAGATCACTTGTTTCAAATATATCAATATTACTCTTTTGTGGTATTGTTAATATAGGAAGGTCCAGATTTTATAGAATAAATACATCTTTAAACAGTTTGAGAGTTGACTGTGACCTTAGGTATGTAAAAATTCTAAAATGTTATTCCAAACCTGAACGCTTCTCAGTCTACTCAAAATGTCTCATGTCAACCTCAGTTTGCTCAGTTTACTGCACTAGAAACTTAATAATGGTAAATGCATGTGCTTTGTAAATGCTCATGTGTTCAGTTCAGTTGTTCAGTTGTGTCCGACTCTTTGCGACCCCACAAACCGCAGCACACCAGGCCTCCCCGTCCATCACCAACTCCAGGAGTCCACCCAAACCCATGTTCATTGAGTCAGTGTTGCCATCCAACCATCTCATCCTCTGTCATCCCCTTCTCCTCCTGCCCTCAATCTTTCCCAGCATCAGGGTCTTATATGAGTCAGCTCTTCACATGAGGTGGCCAAAGTATTGGAGTTTCAGCTTCAGCATCAGTCCTTCCAATGAATACCCAGGACTGATCTCCTTTAGGATGGACTGGTTGGATCTCCTTGCAGTCCAAGGGACTCTCAAGAGTCTTCTCCAACACCACAGTTCAAAAGCGTCAATTCTTTGGTGCTCAGCTTTCTTTATAGTCCAACTCTCACATCCATACACAAACACTGAAAAAACCATAGCCTTGACTAGATGGACCTTTGTTGGCAAAGTAATATCTCTACTTTTCAATATGCTGTCTAGGTTGGTCATAACTTTCCTTCCAAGGAGTAAGCATCTTTTAGTTTCATGGCTGCACTCACCATCTGCAGTGATTCTGGAGCCCAGAAAAATAAAGTCAGCCACTGTTTCTCCATCTATTTGCCATGAAGTGATGGGACCGGATGCCATTATCTTAGTTTTCTGAATGTTGAGCTTTAAGCCAACTTTTTCACTCTCCTCTTTCACTTTCATCAAGAGGCTCATGTGTTACCTGTCTCCTTTTGCTTTATGAAAAATTATCTTTTTTTTGGTAGCAGACTTTCAAATATTCTGAAGAGTTAATGTTCTATTCACTGATCTAATATAGAAATTTGTCTTCAGAGATATGCTCATGAGTCTTTTTACTAATTTTCTTTTTGTTTTGATTTAACTTGTGTCATTGATAACTTTTCTTTTCCTTGAATACTTCTATTCTGGAGGTTCTCAATCTTGACTTTGTACAAGCTCAGTTACATCTGGGTAGAAGGGTGCATGGGACCGGAGGAAGGCAAAAATTACCAAATAAAAGTAATTAAATTCCCCTTTGTTTATATTACAAGGAGGAAAAATAATTGTGCCTCTCCCCTTCTAGCTTTTTGGCTGAGACCTCCTTTAATAAAAGACATATTAACAGGAAAAAGACAAACTGAAGTTTCATAACATGTAGACCTCCTGTGTTCATGGGAGAGACCCAGGTAAACTGAGTAACTCCTGAAATGGCCCAAACCACCACCACCTTCAAAACCTTTCTTTTGTTAGCTAAAGACAGAAGAAAGATGGGGGGTGGGGGAAGGATTGGGGGGGTGGGGTGGGGAGGTGCAGCAAGCTTATGGGGTATTACCGGGAAAGGCATAGTAAACAAGGTTATGGTTGTTATGCAGATTTAAGTCTGTGGCTTATCCATTGTTAAGAGTTTCTAGGGATTTAGTCATCTTCCTCTTCCTGGGGGAATGTAAATGTCTCTTACAAAAGAGTAACTTTTGCTGGGTTTTCAGAGCCTCTCCTGTGTCCACAGTTTCTTAAAAACAAACGGCTCAAGATAATCCTTAAACAAAAGTGGCATATTTAGGGGTGTTATTCTGCTCCCCTTCAGTATGAACATAATTTATTTAAAGCTGAAGATTTAAAATTCTCATGTCAAATGCTGGCAGTGTTTTCTTCTGCAGAAAAATTGGGAGTTACTAATTTCACATAAAATGTATAATTTAAAAACTTAAGGAAAATTTGGCCTTAAAAAAAATCTGTGAACACTTATTTAGTGTGGACTCCGTGGAAGACCCTGAAATAGGTAGTGGGGATTCAAAGATGAGAGACAAACCACTGAGTTAGCTGTAAATCATGGCAAAAGAGAAAACAAATGGTCTAGAAGAGCATCCTAGTGAACCTGGCACACCCTTCCTTCCAAGCTTGATCCTGTTGGTATTAAGCCTGTGGGCTTCAAGCCAAGACGAAGCCTGGGACTAGTCTTTCATGATTGTCTTCAGGACTCTCCAGAAATTCAAAGCTGGGAAACATCTTTGTATCATATACTCATTAGCAAAGTTCTTTCTTTCTTTCTTTTTTTTTGAGCTCTTTTTAAAAAATAATTAAAAAAAAATTTTTTTTGGCTGTGCTGGGTCTTCATTGCTGCACAGGCTTTTCTCTAGTTGTAGTGAGCAGGGCCTACTTTCTAGTTGCGGTGCACAGGCTTCTTATTGCATGGACTCTAGGGTGCACAGGTTTCAGTAATTGTGGTACATGGGCTCAGTAGTTGTGGCGCACGGGCTTAGTTTCTCTGTAGCATATGGGATCTTCCCAGATCAGGGATCAAACCCTTGTCTTCTGCATCAGCAGGCAAATTCTTTATCACCGTGCCACTAGGGAAGTCCAGTTATTTCTTCTTTAAATCCAGGACTCTTAAGTATCAATATACCTATTCCTTCATTAATTTCTTGAAAAGACCTGCTGCCAAATGAAAAGCTATTGAAATTTAAAATCTTTAATTCTTTTAATTTTAATGAGAATTATAATGCCTTCCATCCCAATCAAAATACTCAAAACACAATTTCACAGGTGGAAATATATATCAATTCCATAACAGAAACAACTTTATAAAGGTAACAAAAACAATTTGAAACTTAAACTATGCAATTTGTATGTTATAAAATGAAGGTTTAGTCATACCTGTTTTCAATGACATTTTCTTACTATAAGCACTATAATGCCAAATAAAATTAGTGGGCACATTTTTGTCTGAAATTGTAATGCTGGAAATTTACTTCTAATGGACTTTTTGGGGCCTCCCTGGTAGATCAGCTGGTAAAGAATCCACCTGCAATGCAGGAGACCCCGGTTCAGTTCCTGGGTCAGGAAGATCCCCTGGAGAAGTGATAGGCTACCCACTCCAGTATTCTTGGGCTTCCCTGGTGGCTCAGATGGTAAAGAATCAGCCCACAATGAGGGAAACCAGGGTTCGATCCCTGGGTTGGGAAGATCCCCTGGAGGAGGGCAGGACAACCCATTCCAGTATTCTTGCCTGGAGATTTCCCATAGATGTGGAGCCTGGGGGCTACAGTCCATGGGGCCGAAAAGAGCTGGACACAACTGAAGTGACTAAACAGCAGCAGCAGCACTGGACTTACATTTATTGTTGTTTTGCTTTTTAAAAAGTCATAATTCTGAAAAAGAAAAGAAATTGTTTTAATGATGGTGTATCTGAAGAAAGGCCATTATGGTGAAAAGTCTTAACTGACCAGTCATTTACATGCCAGAAGCCTGCACATTATCGTTCCCATTAATGATCACATAGGTGCTACAATCAGTACCTGTAGGATGTAGTGTAAGAGAACCCAAATCTTCAGCGCTTGGCAGCCATCTCTGGGGGAGGGGGCCACATGTGGATCACAGTGCCTGAGAAGGTGAATTTGACTTTGCCCTCCAGACTTTAACTGATTATCTGCTGCTTAACAACAACCAAAGTAATTAAAAGGTTAACTCCATAACTGTATTTGGCTTCTTGTAGAGTCTTCACAGGTATGATTAAAAAATCATCATAGGTAATTATCCCATCCAGCAAATCAAGATAATTCAAGTTCAATGCCTCTGATAATTTTTTAGCAGAAGTTCAGACACCAGGTAAAAAATGATCAGTTTTGAGTTGCAAATGTCAAAGTAACAGACTCAAGGGACAGCTTCCTTTCCTGATAGATACTGCTATTACCTAAAAATTATGCCAGACACATTTTGTAACAGTTATTGTTCCTCCTCTTCTTTGTTCATCAACTCTCTTGTATTTACTGGGTGCATTCTGTAAATGGACAGAATGCAAAGTATTTGACAGTTGGAGGACCTGGAGTTTTCCAGGTTTTGCCACTGAATCCAAGATGTCATCAGTTACAAGTTATTTATTTAACACTAAGAAAGAAAAAATAGCTCAAATTAAATTATGTCATAGTGCTTCCTAATTACTTTTAAACTTAAAAAGAAACTTTTAGACTTAGATTTTAAACATAGATTTTAAGAATGCTTTGCTCTTATGCATACATCAAAAGGAATATATGAACAAAATATACTTTTAATTCATAGAGATTTTTCAAATTGTCTAACTTTTTTTTGATGTATAGATTTATAATGTTGTATTAGTTTCAAGTGTACAACAAAGTGATTTAGTTATATGTATATATGTGTGTGTGTAAATGTATCAATGTATATATATATATACTTTTTCATAGTTTTTCTATTATTTATTTTATAAGATAGTGAATATAGTTCCCTGTGCTATACAGTAGGTCTTTGTTGTGTATCTGTTGTATATGTAGTAGTGTATATCTGTTAATCCCAGCCTCCTAATTTATTCCTCCTTACCCCATCTTCCCCTTTGGTAACCAGAAGTTTGTTTTTAGTATCTTTGAGTCTGTTTCTGTTTTATAAATAAATTCATTTGTATCATTTTTTTTAGATTCCACATACATATAAGTGATATCATATGATATTTTTCTTTGTCTGATTTACTTCCCTTAATATGATAATCTCTAGATCCATCCATGTTGCCACAAGTGGCATTATTTCATTCCTTTTTATGGCTGAGTAATATTCTATAGTATATACGTACCACATCTTCTTTATCCATTATCTGTCAATGGACATTTAGGTTGCTTCCATGTCTTGGCTGCTGTAAATAATGCTGCTGTGAACATTGGGGTACATGTATCTTTTGTAGAACTCTCAAGTTAATTTTCAACACAGAATTTCTATGTCCATATTTTGTTTTTGTGTCTATATTATACCATAGAATGCATATAATCTTGTCTTAGTTCCATTGAGAGCTTTAGTAATACAGCGTTTCTTAAAATGACACTTCACTATTATTCTCAAGAGTTTTTTTCAAGCTGCCAGTTTGGAAAAAATTTCTCCAAATGCTGATGTTGGTATAGTCTTTCTTGGGAGATGTAGGTAAGGTTTTCTGCAAATATGTGAATAATAAAATGTAACAGTGTTTCATCTACCTATGATTATCTTTCTTTCCTAGATCCCATAAAGCATTTGGTCATTGCATTGAAAAAAAAAAGGAATTGTCATTACTCTTTCGATGACAGCTATTTTTTCCTAATATCAGACTTACACCGTAATGCTGTTTTTCTGCCAAACTGTATTTGCAATATCTTAATGTCTCAGTACCAAATCATAGAATAATCTGTGGAAGAGATTTTAAATGCCAGTTAAGTTTAACATGTGTGGTAATAACAATGTATGAATCAGCTGAAATGACAACAGTGTAAACACAATGATGGAGCTGTTGTGCCATAAATAGCTTCATGATAATGACCACCAACCAACCACTAGAAACACCTCAACTCTGGAAATATTAAAATGGGGTGGTGGGGTGCATCAGAATTGATGATAAAATATGTAGATTGTAAATAAAATCAAGAATGTGTTTAGATTATTTCACATAAGCCTCAGCTCCAATGTGTCCACTTCTCTCTATGTGGGATTTTCAATGATTGCAAAGTGATATTGAAGAGAAAAATCTAGTGATTCTGCCTACATTTTGCATAATTTTGATGAAACTGGTGTGGTTGTGTTTGTTAAGAATTGCTGCTCCTGTAAGGCAGCAAGGATTTAAATCCAACTCAGTTAGGGAAACTGATTTGAGGAGAAACATCTTATTTCAGAAATCTTTTCTCCTGGTTTCCTTCCTTTATTACAAAAGCACATCATGGGAGTCTTTCTTGCAGAGAAAACTCTTGAAATATTACTTAATAACATCTGAAATGACTCAAAATGATTCTTTAGGATTATGTTCATTTTAATAGGGAATTCCAAAAGTGAGAATGAAGCCTTCAGTACCCAGAAGAATTAATTTCTCAGAAAGGATATTATGGGGTGATGTTCTTGTTGGGAGAGGTTTTCTAGCACATTTGCCCTCTGCCTGCTCATGAGGATGGCCCAGCTGCCTAACAAGCGTGAGGGTATGAGCTACAGATGCCCTCAATGAGTAGTCTCATCAGGGTCAGTCCTTGGTCTAGAGATTTACTGAAGTACTTCTTACTTTGAGATTGCACGGAACAAGTAGGCCCTTCTGGGATGTCTCTTGGAAGCCAAGAATATCACTGTCAGACCAGATGTCCCGATTTCCCTGGCACTGGTTCTTTGCCTTTAAAATAGTATGGTTAGATAGAGTGACCCCTCACATGCCTCCCTGGTCTCCCATTTTCTGATTCCGTGGCATGATACAATGGAAAGAGAACTGGGAGAGAAGAAAGGTTTTTGAGTCTTGGTCCCAAATTGGCCATTACTCAGTAACCTACTGTAGGTCACTTCACTTTCTCTAAACCTCAGCTACAAAAGGAGAAAGCCAGAGAGAATTTGTCCAAAATTCTCTAGATGTACATCTTGTTTGTAGGCTTCATTTGTAAATGACCATATCATTTCTATTCTTTGAAAAACTTTGTTCAGAGCTACATCTCAAAAGTTATTCCAGCTCAGAAAAACGAGGCGAGGAAAAGAGTAAACAAATAAAAATGGAAACCAATTTCAGATTATTTAGATGAGTGTTAAGAGTAGAGAAAGGGGAGGCTAAAAGTCTAAAAGATAGAGTGGTTATGGACCTAAAATAATACAAACAGGATGTATGACTTTATTGCGAAAGCATTTTAGTGAACATCTTTGGAAGGAAAATAGACGACTATATATACCGTTAGTCAAAGGAAGAGTTAACATTGTGTTTAAAAAATGGGTGAAACCCACTATGAATAACCAACTCAAAACCCAGAGTAGTGATGACTTGGAAGAAGAAATAGCAGCAGCAGAGTCCACAAAGTCCACAGTGAGACCAGATATAGAACAGGTGACTTTGAGGCTGAGATTTCAAGACAGACAGAGAAATGATAATAAACTCCTCTAACACAGCTCCAGGCACAAGTTATGGGGCAACTCTACTACTAAGGGCATCATGAGAAGCCCAGCCAAACTCTCCAGTCCTCTGATAGTGATGGCCAGCAACTGTGGTGAAGCCAACGATCATGTTTAAAATACCATGCCCACATTTCTACCAGCTATCCTTGAAAAGGATTCATGTCTCTATAATAAAGATATTTATAAAATAATTTCAGTTGACCAAAGAATGTCTTAATGCTGATGGTTCTTTGTGGTGTAATGAAAGTGATATCAACATAATAATGCAATAAAGGACAGAATCCTTTGCTGTTAGTCAGTTATACATGAGGGTGTGATGTGTGCTCTGACTCCAAATGGGAGAAAAAGATTGGAACATAAAATTAACTTATGACAGTTACAGCCCTACAAGTAGTGGCTATGGTCTGATTATCTGTTTTCTCTCTTCACTCATACATTCACTCTTTGAGCTATAGCCAGTTCACATACAAGGTAGTCTTTTTCTGATTAGTTTTTACCTTGTTCCCCCAAAGCCACATCAAAATGGTACCAATTTAGATGATGAAGCTAGGCCACTGAAGGAACTTCATGGATTCCAAAAGCTAAGAAAAGCAGTCCTGGGTTTAGGGATTTTTTCCTTAATAAAGTTTAGATTCAAAATCCAGTAAGATTCTTCATGGTTTGGTTCCTATTCTGCTATGTCCCTTAAATGATGACTCAGTCTGTAGCCCATTAGATAGCACCTGGGCTAAACCTTCAGAGCAATCAGAAAATGGCTCCAAAGTTTGAATAACAGTCCATTTAAAAATACATCTTGAGTTCCTCTTATAATTTAGGTGCAGACACAAGGGAAATGAGGAAAATACGATGTGTTCGTGTTTTTAATATGACAAATAGCTTCAAAAGACTCAACAGTTTACCACAATGTACATTTATTTTATACTCGTGGGATTCTAAGTCGGCTGTCATTTCAGCGATCACAGCTCGGGTAAGCCAAACTCCACATTGAGTCTCTGGGCCGTGCTCTTCTCATGGAGGGTAGCAGCTCAAAAGAGCCATTTACCAATTTATTGCTCTCAACTCTTTAACTTCACCCTTCGGTACTTCCTTTACAATAGTAAACCAGACTCTTCTGTCGTTTGTCTTTTACAGTAAGCTTATGTCAGTGGAGGGAAATTTTCAGGGGGAAAGGGCTTCTTTTCCTGGATCCAGTATGCTGTTACTTTTTCTGGCAGAGTGCATGTGTGTAGAAACATCTAGTCAGGCTCTGTCCCAGTTGTGCGCTCAGAGTGCACTATCTCCACTGATCGCGCAACCTGGCACAGGGATGTACAAGGCATGACCTCCTAATGTGGACACTGGTATACTCTAGGCCTCATGCGGCAGTGGTGCCCCAGCTCTCTCCACGTGCTAGCCTTGGCTCACTTGTACCCCTGAGGGTGTTTCCTACAGCCTTCTCAGCACGGATACCATATATCACAGCCTGTGTACCACCTTGCCAGTGTATGGGCCTCAGATACCCTGACTCACTCTGTGCTCCTGCCCATCAGCCTCAGGTCACTTGTACCCCAAAAAGTTGCTTCCTCATACCTGGTGATTGTGGACCAGCTCTGACCAGGGCAACCCAGCACACATCTTCACTATCCAAAGGGCTGCAGCCATTCCCCTCCCTGGTGAGATCTAAGCCTATCCTGGGGAAGCAGCCTTCTTCCAAGTTTGTCCTTCCTGAAGTACTCTCTCTTATACCTGGGGCATCATTTAGAGTTCCCTTTATGTTTGTGTTTATTGTGGTTTAATAATTCATTCTACTAAACTTTCCCTGATAGCTTAGATGGTAAAGAATCCGCCTGCAATGCAGGAGACCCTGGTTTCATTCCTGGGTCAGGAAGATCCCCTGGAGATGGAATAGGCTACCCACTCCAGTATTGATGGGCTTCCCTGGTGGCTCAGACAGTAAAGAATCCACCTGCAATGCAGGAGACCTGAGTTCGATCCCTGGGTTGTGAAGATCCCCTGAAGGAGGGCATGGCAACCCACTCCAGTATTCTTGCCTGGAGAATCCCATGGACAGAGAAGCCTGGCTAAAATCCATGGGGTCACAGAGAGTTGGACATGACTGAGTGACTAAGAACAGCACAGATTTCCTGTTCAAATCATTATGTTTCCTGATTGGATTCACATTGACATGCTGTGCTTTTTAATGCTTTAGTTCAGAACTCCTGTGTCTGTGTGTGACAGTCGCTCAGTCATGCCTGACTCTTTGCCATCCCATGGACTTTAACAGGCCAGGCTCCTCTGTCCATGGGATTTCTCAGGCAAGAATACTGGAGTGGGTTGTCATTTCCTTCTCCAGGGGATCTTCCCGACCCAGGGATCAAACCTGAGTCTCCTGCATTAGCAGGCAGATTCCTGACTGTCTGAGCCACCAAGGAAGCCCTAACAGGTACATTTGTCATCTTTGTCCTTATTTCACTGATCAAATCAAATCATGTGGCAAAACACAAGTCTAGGGAAAGGGTGGGATGATATGGGAGAATGGCATTGAAACATGTTAATTATCATATGTCTAATCAATCACCAGCCCAGGATTGATGCTCGGGGCTGGTGCAGCGAGATTTCCCGGGGGGGAGGGAGGAGGGAGGGAGGAGGGAGGGGTTTCTGGAGGGGGAGCATATGTAAACCCATGGTGATATCATGGCATTGTATGACAAAAACAATAAAAGGGAGGAAAAAAAAATAAAAAAAATAAAACAGAAAAAAAAA
This sequence comes from Antilocapra americana, assembly GCA_007570785.1. Classification (NCBI taxonomy): domain Eukaryota; kingdom Metazoa; phylum Chordata; class Mammalia; order Artiodactyla; family Antilocapridae; genus Antilocapra; species Antilocapra americana. The sequence goes on from ML663466.1 coordinate 714,329, forward strand.
AAAAACACAAGTCAATGAGGCAGGGATATAGTCTCCACTTAGTCCAGTGGGAGCTACTGCAAGGTTGCGTGGCCACAGGCATGGTGTGTAACTCTATTACAGGGAGTTACCAAGGGATTGGAAACAATAATCCAACCTGTCATTTGGAACCTGCTTCATGGAGCATATTGCAGAAGAAAGATATTAAGAAATTCCTGGGAAAATGAGAGCTATGAAAGGAGAATACAGAATATTGGGGGAGAATATAGCCTGTAGCATCATAGCAGCTCAAATCTCAGTTCAGTTTCTTTAGCCTTAGCTGCAAGCTTGGTCTTCACCATTCATGTGATGCAGAGTCAGATTGTGAGCGGGGTTCAAATGTAGAATTTGAAGTTTACCTGCTCTGGATCTCTTTTTTCTGGGCCTCCCTAGATTTTCCAGTGCCAGGGCCTCCTTGAATTCTGTCCTTTGGTTGCCCATGTCAGAAAGAAAGCAAGTAAAGACAGCACCTTGCTGTGATCACAACCTGCCATTGTGCCAGCTGCAAAAACTGGGAACTTGTAATGTGTCACTTCTTCCAAACTTGAATGTCCTTGCAAAATCTTCCTATTTTGATTTATTTTGCAAAGCTTTCATGTAGTTGTTTTTTGTAATTTGTCCAGAATTTATGGTTGCTATCTGTGGGAGATGAGGTCTGTTAGAAGTTTATGCCAACATATGAGAAATGAAACTTCAGTACTAGCTATTCAAATATGAATTTTTAAAAATCACTTTTCTCAAAGAGCTTAGGTCTAACAGAGTAAGCCTACAGATAAACAAATAACTTGTAGCATAAGATTATGAAGTGCAACATTGGACATATAGCCAAGGTATAAGGTCGACCAAAAAATAGAAATCAAGAAAACTTTGGAGGGAGGACATCTGAATCTGATCTGGTTGGGGGTCAAGAAGAGCCAGAGTACTAGCAAGGTTGTGCAGAGTTCAAGTATAGGAGGAAGGGCTGGGAGAGGCAGAAGGGATCTAAACCATGACTTGACATTTATATAGCATGTCTCACATATCAAATTATAATCATATCCACTAACTCATTTGATTTTTAATGAACCCAGTGAAGTCAGATTGTTGTGCCAGTAGAAATAGTTTCCATTTTCATGAAATTAAGTTTAGACTATTTCTACTCAATGTAGAACAAGACTTTAAAACTGTCTTTTATGTAAGAAAAAGAAAGTACGTGTTAGTCCCAAGTGGGAATTGAGAAGAATAATATTCTCTCCATTCAAATTGCTTCTAAACGTTAATCAAATGTGACAGTGGCTCCCACGGTATTATGTGCAGGATCATGTCACCCGTGTTTCTAACAGAGAAATGTTATTGTTTCAAAGTCGTGCTAAAACTCCTCAGAGAACAATATTTCCTTCACTTTGTGTTTTCCATTTTCTCTCTAGAAAAAAGTCACTGTAACACTGTCTTATAATCTTTTTTCCATACACACACACACACACACACACACATACGCACACACACACAAAAGCATGCACACGTGCTTCTGCTCCCCATTCTGCAAAAATTGAATGCATATTTTAAGGGTCAGTTCAAGACCTACTCCTCTGCTCCTTTCCATCCTTTTCTTGAACTCCCATTTCTTATACTCTGTAGTAGCTCCCCAGCCTGGCTGTGAAGCATAATTACTGGAAATAAAATTTTTCTCTGAGCTCCACATGAAATTCACAATCTCTGGAGTTGGTCTGCATTTTGAAGTTCTCCAGGTAATTTTAATGTGTCCCAGCACCCATCAACTGGGAACCATTAATTAATAAGCATCACGTGAATTATCATTGTTGCTCAGCTGATTTATGTATGTTGGACTGTGTTCTATATCAGGAATTCTAAACCTTTAAGTTGTATGTGCAGACTTTCCTGGTCATCCAGTGACTAAGCCTCCATGCTTCCCATGAAGGGGAGCCTGGGTTCAATCCCTGGTCCAGGAACTATATATTTTTAAAAAATAAAGTATATGTGCATCACCTATCTTGTTAAAATGCCAATTCTGATTCACAGGGTTGGGTGGCCTCAGAGTCTGAGTCACCAACAAGTTCCCAGGTGTGCTGCGGCTATAGGTTCAAGGACCACACTTTATATAGTCAGCTTGTAGGTGTTGAATACTTGGGGATCAGGGTCTCTGCTTTCAGATATTTTTTCCTATTTCAAATGATGCTATCAATAAATAGTTGATTCAGGGCCTTTGCTTAAAATTACAAACATTTTATCCAGTGCCATGTACAATTATTCCCCTTGATACAGCTTTAGAAAGTGATCCACCCATTTTCTTTTCCTAAGATTTTCTACCCTTTCTCTCAGGATCTCAGTAATGAAAATTCTATTACCACTTGGTGAAGTATTTTATCTGATATTCCTTATAAGAGGATTTAAACTGGAAAGAAAACAGAGATGCTCATACTTGAGGACACATTTCAGATCCTCTAGTGGAGTTCTCCTCAATGCATAATCTTCAATTTCATTTGCATCAGAATCAACGTGAGTGCCTGTTACAAAGGCCACTTTCTGTACTCCTCTTAAAGGAGAAGGAGGAGGGGTCTAGGAATGCCTTTTAAGCAAGCTTCCCAAGCGCAAGCACATTGAAGTTTGATTAACACCGATCTAAACCAGGTTTCTTCTGACAGTTGAGAAAACTGAGGTCTAGAGAATAATAATGATAATATTAATAATGAAAACCAGTACGTGTTTAGTGCATACTCCATATAGGCCACTGTGCTAATCACCTTATATGACAGTTTCATTTAATTTTAATCCTCATGACAACTGTAAGAGATAGTATTATTATTTGAGGGAACTAGAGAGGTTAGGAAAATTATCCGAGGTCACACAGCTAATGGGTGGCAGAGTTAAGTCTTGAACCCAGGTCTTCTGGCATTCTTTCTCTTGTATTTACTTTCTTTTTTAAATTTACTTTCTAGTTCCCTTCTCCTACCATCAACTATTTCACTAAAGAGTTTTTTCATCCCTTTCATGTACTCCCTCCCTCTGTCTCATTCTTAGAAATAATCAAAAGAGAACCAAAAGCCCCAGCATTGAGGGCCTCTCCAGCTCATCCTTTGTTTCCTAGCTATTCATCACCCTTTAGCACAGCTTGTAGTTCAGGCTGCTCACCTACAGAGCTAGGACAGGGATCATTTTGATTTATGGAGGATGTTAAAGAATAACGTTCAAAAATAGCAAAATCATAACTCTCATACAAATGTAAAATGAACAAGTGGCACATATTTTTCCATTAAACTCATTAATTAACAGAGAACTTGGAAAGATGTTACAAAGAAGGCAAACAACCACAAATTTCTATACAGTAAAGGAATGTTGAAATGAATTTGCAAAACTGATCTACTCTTCGGACAATAATGAACTGTATCCCACTGGACACAGCTCGTTTGTATTTGTATGGACAAGAATTATTTACATTGCCATCAGTTTTCTACTAGTTAACTTCTCTCTCTCCAGAGTTGTAGCCTTGGCAAAGGCAAAGGTTTACACGCTGCCATGCTGAGAGTACCCCTTTTGTCCAGCATTCCATTGAAAGCATATTCAGTTTCTTTTGTCCATTCCCAAGTCTTTATACTTGTCCTTATAATTTCTCTCCTCCTCTCTCCTAGAGAACAAAGTAATCTCTAAGAATGGTTGTCCATGGTCACAAAATAAGGCCAGTTTCACAAGGTTTGGCCTGACTATTTATGCAGATATCACAAATGTTAATTTACTATCTGTGTTTAGTTGCTCAGTCATGTCTGACTCTTTGCAACTCCATGGATTGTAGCCTGCCAGGCTCCTCTGTCCATGGGGATTCTGCAGGCAAGAATACTGAAGTGGGTTGCCATGCTCTCCTCCAGGGAATCTTCCCAACCCAGGGATCAAACCCAGGTTTTGCCCACTGCAGGTGGATTCTTTACCATCTGAGCCACCAGAGAATCCCTTCCTAAGTTAACTTTGCTGGAAGTTTTATAAGGAAACTCAGATTGGCCTTTTAAAAGCCTCTATTATTTGCTACCTTGAAGTTAGGTAACAAGCCGAAGAAACACTGTATGTCAGATTTCACTATCTATCAATTCTTTTCAACCTCCCCCAAATGTACCAAGGTTCCTGGCCTGCCAGGAAGTAATATTCTTGATCTCATGTAAGGCTGGACCCTCTAAGTACCACATGCATTTTCCTGGGAGGGTTTTGTAGGTATTAGTTCCAGAAATAATTTGAGTTTCATAAAAGGGTCTAGCCATACCTGATTTGGGGCTTCCCTGGTGACTCAGGGGTAAAGAATCTGCCTGCAGTGCAGGAGCCATAGGAGATGTGGGTTCGATCCCTGGGTTGGGAAGATCCCCTGGAAGAGGGCATGGCAACCCAGTCCAGTATTCTTGTCTGGGAAATCCCATGCACAGAGGAGCCTGGTAGACTACAATCCATGGAGTCACAAAGTCGGACATGACTGAAGCGACTGAGCACACACATACACATACCTGATTCAGTGAGCATAATTCTCAAGTATGAAAACCTAGACAATGTATTGGTCATCTAATTGTATGACTATGCCATTAAGAAATAAGGAAACAAAGTTTTCAATTTTGGAATTCGCAGCAGCAGTAGAGAAAGGAAGGTAAAATAAAAATAATCATTTTAAATGTTATGGGTTACAAAAAGGTCCATTAACTGGTGAAAGAATAAAATGTGGTAAGCTTATACAATGAAATGTTTTTTAGCCATCAAAAGAATGAAGTGCTGCTATATGCTACCACATGCATGAACCTTGAAAACACTGTGCTAAGTGAAAGGAGTCAGACATGACAGGCCACATGCATGATTCCATTTGTATGAAATATGTAGAATAGGCTGATCCATAGGGACAGGCATCACCGACTCGATGGACATGAGTTTGAGCAAGCTGCGGGAGTTGGTGATGGACAGGGAATCCTGGTGTGCTGCAGTTCACGGGGTCGCAAAGAGTTGGACATGACTGAGCTACTGAACTGAACTAATAGGGACAGAAAGCAGATGAGTGATTTCCAGAGGCTGGAGTGATGGAGAGAATGGGCAGTGAGTGACTGTTAGTGGGTGCAGGATTTATTTTTAGGGTGATACATATTCTAAAATTGACTGTGGTGATGGCAGTGTTGACTGTGTGGATATACTATAAACCACTGAATTGTGTACTTTAAATGAATGAATTGTATGGTATGCGAATTACATCCCAATAAAGCTGTCGGGAATGTTATAGGTTATAGACAGCTTAAGTGGAAAGATAAAAGTCTTTCTTACATAACCTAAAGGGAAAATATTTACAAATATCAACTTTATTTCAAACAAGTCACCGCAATAAAAATTTTCTCATCAGTTCATTCAGCTCTATGTAATTAGTTCTTGTTCTGATGGCTCTTGGGTCAACAGTGTCACGAAACCATCTGCTTCTTGACTAAAAAGGGTTCTGGTAGTCTTGACCTAGTGCACTGGTATGATCATAAAGTTGTCTAAGTGATGCCATCAGAAGCCTGTACCCCAGAATCTTTCTTTTCAAAGTGTCAGTAACTTGAATTACCTGTCATAGTCCTTTATCACACGTCTCTGAGATGGTACTTTTTTGGTTATAGACCCAAACATGACCTGTAGCTAGCTTACGGCAGAGTTTTCAAGCAAGAAATTAGAGTAAAATAAAACTATTTGCAGAGCGAAGAGATTTTCACTGAAGACCAATGTTTACTGAAAATTCTTGTATGTGAAAGGTCTGATGAGAATTCATAATAAGCATCATGCAACTGACAAACAGATTATTTCTGGGCCATGAAAAGCAAAGATAATAATGTCACTCTAAAAATGTATACAGATGTCTTTAAGCACAATGATTATGCCCATTTTCAACATAGGTAATGAATGTTACATTTGATGTATACAAATGGATCAACACCAAAAAATGGATGAACATAATTATTCAAAAGGAAAAAATCTTGAGATATATAATAATCCTGAAACACAATATATATAATAAACCAAGATTATTCTAAGCATATACTAAGAATATACCAAGAATATCAAGTTAAAGAGATTTAGTGAGTCAGAGCAGTTTTTTGATACCTGTATTTTTATAGAACCCAATGGATAAATCTGATGTGTATCCCCAATTGAAATCCACTGCCCTATAAGATGCTAGATTCAAACTAAAGAAGTAAGGCTATGGCCTACATTTTTTTGGTTTGGCCTTGCTGTGAGGAATGTGGGGTCTTAGTTCCCCAACCAGGGATCAAACTCCTGCTCCCTGCAATGGAAGTACAGAGTCTTAACCACTGAACTGCCAGGGAAGTACTAGTTAACATTTTTAATAGCTGAAATGATGACTGATAACACTCTACTAATAGCTGGAGTGGTAACCAATAACACTCTACGTTGTTGCCTAATATCAGACAAAGTACCATCAGGACTCTGAGAAATAGGAATGGACAGTGAGGGCATTCATGAATCTCTAGAAACTTCCTATAAAGCATGCAATTTTATTTATTTATTATTTTTGGCTGTGCTGCACAACATGCAGGATCTGTTTCCCCACCAAGGATCAGGCCTGGGCTCCCTGCAGTGGAAGCAGAGTCTTAACCACTAGACCACCAGGGCAATCCCCCAAAGCATACAGTTTCTAAAATACTTACATTCATGACATTTACTTAAGCACATTTAACCTAGGGAAAGCTGAGTATTTCTTATTTGACTGCTCTTCCCATGTAACTCACCAATGATAACTAATAAAGAGACCTAATATTTCCAGCATCTCTCTTTTTACAAGGTAGAAGAACAAACCTTTGTGATTTTCCAGAAGCCCTCCAAGAAATCACAAAGATAATTTAGGTGTAAAATATATTCTGAAAGGTTTATTTATCTTTTTCTGTATTAAGGCAAAATTTTGAGAAGGCAAAAAGCAAAGAAGTTGCCACAGAAGACTGGGACACTTGATCAAGGTAGGATTATGAGTGCCCGGGAAACAACATCTGGTTCTGTATTTAATAAAAGTGGCAGTAAACATTTTAAAATAAAAAAATAAGGTAACATGATTGTAAAGAATTTTAGTTCTTTCATAAGTAAGGAACAAAAAACCTTTGTTCTCTTTTTTCCTTAAATAGTCAAGCATACGGTAAAGTCAACATTAAGTGTGGGAAATTATTCTGGTTACACACAGAATCTCTGCTACCTAGAAAGTAAAAAACAACACAAAAACCCAAACAAACAAAAAACAAACCTTCACGTTGTAGGTAAAGGCAATAAGCAATAAGCCAAGGAAATAAGGCCATCAAAATTGAGTACACTTTGTCAAGATTTTATAACTTTTTTTTCAGACTTGGATATTATAAACCAGGCAAATAAAATCTACTTTCTAAGTTTTGTTCTTCATTAGCTCCTTCATGGTCTAGAATAAACTGACACTTTTAAGACAGATCTTAGGGGCTCTGCAAGGTTAACAATGATTTTATTATAATTTTAAGATGTCATTAAGTTAGGTTACAAGGAGCCTGGACTCTCATCTTACATACCTTCTCTTGCTTTTTCACTTACTTGCTCTGAGAGGCCAGTTGCTATGTTTTGATCTGCCCTGTGGAGGGGCCTCCATGGCAAGGAAGAGATGCCTCTGTCTTAAGAGTCAGCAGTGGTCTGAATCCTGCCAAGTCATGTGAGTGAGCTTGAAAGCAGATTTTCCCCGAGTCGAGTCTTGAGATGTCTGTGTCCTTCGCTGTCTTCTTGTCTGCAGCCTGTGCCAGCACCACCCAGCTAAGCTGCTCTCAAATTCCTGACCCTCAAAAAACTGTGAGATAAATATTTGTTGTTTGAAGCTGCTGTGTTTTGAGGGGGGAGAGGATAGCTTGTTATACAGCAATCAGTAACTAACATGACCCTCATCCCATCTCATGTGTAAGGTTTTTCAGGTTATAAAGACTTCCACATTCTGATTTCATTCAGTCTTCACAGTGGTCCTTGGAATATTGTCCCTGTTTAATAGATGCAGAGGACTGGTCACCCAAGGTCACAAGTAGTAAATTCTAGATTGAGGACTGGGAAGATCTGGGGCATTTTAACTGCCAGCCCGGGGCTGTTTAGTTCTACTACAAGCTACCATAAAGATTATCATTCCAAACCCATCTGTCAAGGTCGTCACTACAGTGAATTTCATATCTGTATAACATTCACTAAAATGACTTTCCCTAAAATAAATAACCATTAATGTGTTATAAAATACAGCAGAAGGATCTAAAACAGTCTTTCCCATTAAAAAAAATAACCTATTGCCTTATAGAAGTATTTGAATATCAGCTTTCTTTTCTAGCTAGTTGGCCCAATACAATCCAAAATGGATTGTGCCAGAGAAAAATAAGAATTAATATGCTTTTGTCTCAGGTAAATTTCAACAGCAGTGCACTGACTATTGTAATAGTGCTCTCCTATGAAAATGTCCTAATAGAGTTCCTTATGTCAGGCATTTAAGTAACTAGGCAGATTCTTTCCTCAGAATGTCTCGAAATCTTCAGGTAAATATAGTAAAATGATACGAAAGGTGCAATTCTTGCTGAGGAATATAATCAATAGATATTTTTATCCACTTCTCAGTTATCCACCTGGTAGTCTGCCTCGTGTGTTTCCTGAGGGTGAAGACCTATGCCTGTTCATTTATGGATCTCACTAGCACCAGCATCTGCTTGGCACACAAAAGGTGATTGTATATTTTAATCTACTAATTGTTTACTGGTTTTGAATCACATTTTACTCACTTTCCCATGTGATACTTTCTTAGAAGCCTGCTTTATAGAGTGGCAGAGGAAGAATTTTAAAAAATCAATATTGAGAAGAGGGATATAAGGAGAAAGAAATGCAAAGCAGTTTTATCATTGCGCTTTCTTGACAGCCATAATAATATATTCTTTTATTTATTTATTTATTTATTTTTAATTTTATTTTTTATTATTGTTTTTGCCATACATTGTCATG
>ML663466.1:723422-736302 GCA_007570785.1 Antilocapra americana
TCCCATGTTGGGTTCTCATTACTGTCTTTCTAAATTCCATATATATGTGTTAATATACTGTATTGTTGTTTTTGCTTCTGGCTTACTTCACTCTGGATAATGGGCTCCAGTTTCGTCCATCTGAGTAGAATTGCTTCAAATGAATTTTATTTTAATGCTGAGTAATATTCCATTGTGTATATGTACCACAGCTTTCTTATCCATTCGTCAGTTGATGGGCATCTAGGTTGCTTCCATGTCCTGGCTATTGTAAACAATGCAGCGATGAACATTGGGGTGCACGTGGCTCTTTCAATTCTGGTTTCCTCGGTGTATATGCCCAGCAGTGGGATTGCCGGGTCATATGGCAGGTCTATTTGCAGCTTTTTAAGGAACCTCCACACTGTTTTCCATAGTGGCTGTACTAGTTTGCATTCCCACCAACAGTGTAAGAGGGTTCCCTTTTCTCCACATCCTCTCCAGCATTTATTGCTTGTAGACTTTTGGATGGCAGCCATTCTGACTGGTGTAAAGTGGTACCTCATTGTAGTTTTGATTTGCATTTCTCTGATAATGAGTGATGTTGAGCATCTTTTCATGTGTTTGTTAGCCATTTTTATATCTTCCTTGGAGAAATGTCTGTTAAGTTCTTTGGCCCACTTTTTAATTGGGTTGTTTATTTTTCTAGAATGGAGCTGCAGGAGTTGTTTGTAAATTTTTGAGATTAATTGTTTGTCTGTTGCTTCATTGGCTATTATTTTCTCCCATTCTGAAGGCTGTCTTTTCACCTTGCTTATAGTTTCCTTTGTTGTGCAAAAGCTTTTAATTTTAATTAGGTCCCATTTGTTTATTCGTGTTTTTATTTCCAATATTCTGGGAGGTGGGTCATGGAGTATCCCGCTTTGGATTATAGCAGAGAGTGTTTTGCCTATGTTATCCTCTAGGAGTTTTATAGTTTCTGGTCTTATGCTTAGATCTTTAATCCATTTTGAGTTTATCTTTGTGTATGGTGTTAGAAAGTGATCTAGTTTCATTCTTTTACAAGTGGCTGTCCAGTTTTCCCAGCACCACTTGTTAAAGAGGTTGTCTTTTCTCCATTGTATATTCTTGCCTCCTTTGTCAAAGATAAGGTGTCCATAGATGCGTGGATTTATCTCTGGGCTTTCTATTCTGTTCCATTGATCTATGTTTCTGTCTTTGTGCCAGTACCATACTGTCTTAATGACTGTGGATTTGTAGTATAGCCTAAAGTCAGGTAGGTTGATTCCGCCAGTTCCATTCTTCTTTCTCAAGATTGCTTTGGCTATACGAGGTTTTTTGTATTTCCATACAAATTGAGAAATTATTTGTTCTAATTCTTTGAAGAAGACCTCTGGTAGCTTGATAGGAATTGCATTGAATCTATAGATTGCTTTAGGTAGTATACTCATTTTCACTATATTGATTCTTCCAATCCATGAGCACGGTACATTTCTCCATCTGTTTGTGTCCTCCTTGATTTCTTTCATCAGTGTTCTATAGTTTTCTATATACAATCTTTTGATTCTTTAGGTAGAAATACTCCTAAGTATTTTATTCTTTTTGTTTCGATGGTGAATGGGATTGTTTCCTTAATTTCTCTTTCTGATTTCTCACTGTTAGTGTATAGGAATGCCAGGGATTTCTGTGTGTTGATTTTGTATCCTGAAACTTTGCTATATTCACTGATTAGCTCTAGTAATTTTCTCGTAGAGTCTTTAGGGTTTTCAATATAGAGGATCATGTCATCTGCAAACAGAGAGAGTTTTACTTCTTCTTTTCCAAACTGGATTCCTTTGATTTCTTTATCTGCTCTGATTGCTGTGGCCAAAACTTCCAAAACTATGTTGAATAGTAGTGGTGAGAGTGGGCACCCTTGTCTTGTCCCTGATTTCAGGGGGAATGCTTCCAGTTTTTCACCATTGAGGATAATGTTTGCTGTGGGTTTGTCATATATAGCTTTTATTATGTTGAGGTATGTTCCTTCTATTCCTACTTTTTGGAGGGTTTTTATCATAAATGGATGTTGAATTTTGTCAAAGGCTTTCTCTGCATCTATTGAGATAATCATGTGATTTTTATTTTTTAATTTGTTAATGTGGTGTATTACATTGATCGATTTACGAATATTGAAGAATCCTTGCATCCCTGGGATAAAGCCTACTTGATCATGATGTATGATCTTTTTGATGTGTTGTTGGGTTCTATTTGCTAGAATTTTGTTGAGGATTTTTGCGTCTAAGTTCATCAGTGATATTGGCCTGTAGTTTTCTTTTTTTGTGGCATCTTTGCCAGGTTTTGGAATTAGGGTGATGGAGGCCTCATAGAATGAGTTTGGAAGTTTACCTTCGTCTGCAATTTTCTGGAAGAGTTTGAGTAGAATAGGTGTTAGCTCTTCTCTAAATTTTTGGTAGAATTCAGCTGTGAAGCCATCTGGTCCTGGGCTTTTGTTTTTTGGAAGATTTCTGATTACTCTTTCAATTTCCGTGCTTGTGATGGGTCTATTAATATTATCTATCTCTTCCTGGTTTAGTCTTGGAAAGTTGTACTTTTCTAGGAATTTGTCCATTTCATCCAAATTGTCCAGTTTATTTGCATATAGTTGCTGATAATAGTCTCTTATGATCCTTTGTATTTCTGTGTTTTCTGTTGTGATCTCTCCGTTTTCATTTCTAATTCTGTTGATTTGGTTCTTCTCCCTTTGTTTCTTGATGAGTCTGGCTAACGGTTTATCAATTTTATTTATCTTCTCAAAGAACCAGCTTTTGGCTTGGTTGATTTTTGCTATGGTCACTTTTGATTCCTTTGCATTAATTTATGCCCTGATCTTTAAGATTTCTTTCCTTCTACTAGACCTGGGCTTCTGCATCTCTTCCCTTTCTAGTTGCTTTAGGTGTATAGTAAGGTCATTTATTTGATTTTTCTCTTGTTTCCTGAGGTGAGCTTGTATTGCTATGAACTTTCCCCTTAGCATTGCTTTCACAGTGTCCCATAGGTTTTGAGCTGTTGTGTATATTCTTTTAAAAGACATATTATTTAGAGTTATAGTAACAAAACCAATAAAACAAAAATACAAACCTTGCTAAATATCAAAAGAACTATGATAGAAAGCAAAACAAATTATGTAAAAGTTATGTCAATCAATATAACACCAAAATAGGAAAACCAAGAATAAATATATCTGTCATATAAATGCATGTAACTGGGCTAAACTCACATTTTAAGGGAAAAAAAAAAAAAAGATCCCCAAATTGGGTGAGAACCCTATGCTCTATTCAAGATAACCCAAGACAAAGCAACATGACCAAAACCAAAACCAACTGTCTTAGTCAGATCAGGATGCTCTAACAAAAATACCATAGACTGGGTGGCTTATAAACAAAAGAAATTTATTTTTCCCAGTTCTGGAGGCTGGAGTTTCAAGATAAGAGTGCCAGCATGGTTGGATTCTGGCGAGAATCCTTTCCGAGTTGCAGACTGCTGACTTCTTATTTTACCCTCATATGATTGAGAGCTGAAGAACTCACTTGGTTCTCCTTTGCAAAAGCACTAATCCCATTCATGAGGGATTTACCCTCATAGCCTACTCACCTAGCAGAGGCCTCATCTCCTAATACCATCACACTAGGGGTTAGGATTTTAGTATATGAATTTTGGAGGAACACGAATATTCATGCATCAAGTAATGTTGCAGAAGACCTGAACTATAAACATGCTACATATGGAAATACATTCAATTGGACACCCTGAAAATAGAGAATTTAATCTTCTTTTGAGTATCCAGGAGAAATTGACTACCACCAAAGTTCAGTGTCTTCTGAAAGACAGAATTAGTGCAGGAAATATTTTATGAACATATTGCAATAAAATGAAATTAATTTAAAAAGTTAAAGCCTTTCACTTAGAAATTTTTTTAAAAACTCACTCTGGAAAATAAATTTTAAAGAATTATGCAAAAAAGTAATAAGGAAGATACTACATAACAGAAATTGTAGGCTATAGCTAAATCAGTGTGCAGAGAAAAATTCATAAATTTTATAAAAAATAATAAAATGTAAGCATCCAACTAAAGAAATGATAGAATTAATAATAAAGAAAAATTTGAAAATACAGTCAGACCAAAATAAAGGCAGTATTATTAATAAATGAATCACCCAAAAATGTTTGTGTTAAAAAAGCAATTAAATGTATAAATAACAAGCTAACCTAATTAAGAAAAGTTGAGACGAGATCACAAATCCACAAAATTATAAATGACAAATTAGAAATAGCCACAGAGACAAAGGATTAGAGAAAAAGAAAGAGGTTAAGAGATGGCTTTGCCAAACACCTTGCAAATAAAATTGAAAACCAAAAAGGAAAAAGAGGACTAATATACAAAAATTTAATTTTCCAAACACTGGCTTCAAAAGAGAGAGGAAACTTAGGTTGATTTTGGTAGACCAGCAAAGTGTCTGTTTTAAAGTCCAACTAGTGCCACAGGTTCAGGTCAGTCACTCAGTCATCTCCGACTCTTTGGGACCCAATGGACTGCAGCACGCCAGGCTTCCCTGTCCATCGCCAACTCCCGGAGCTTACTCAAACTCATATCCATTGAGTCGGTGATGCCATCCAACCATCTCATCCTCTGTCATCCCCTTCTCCTCCTGCCTTCAGTCTGTCCCAGCATCAGGGTCTTTTCCAGTGAATCAGTTCTTCTCATCAGGTGACCAAAGGATTGGAGTTTCAGCTTCAGCATCAGTCCTTCCAATGAATATTCAGGACTGATTTAGGATTGACTGGTTTGATCTCCTTCTACAAAACTTTGGAAAAACAGACTATTCTAGTAATGTTTGTACTAATCGAAAGCTTAGAAACACAACATTTTCCAAATGTTTTTTTATGAAGAAATTGTAACATTGGCACCAAAAACTTAAAGAAGATTTTAATATGATTAGGTTCCTGAATTTGAATTTCAGGTTTGCTACTGTCTGGATTATCCATTAATCATGGATAAGTGATTAATGTCTTTGTGTCTCAGTTTTTCTTATCTATAAGGAACTTTCTGAGTCACAGACTACTGTTTGGTCCCATGAAGGCTCTTACGGGCACTGGCCTTGGTTGTCACCCAGCAGTGCAGCAGAGGACACAGTGGAAAAGGGCTTGTGTCACACCCCCAGGAATTCTAAAATATACTTGGGACAGGGAGACTTTGCCTGAAAGGGAAGTGCTGTATTACAAATTGGAAGCAATGAGCAAATAAGATTTCGGTTGCTGTGATTTCATTTGTGTGGGCACAGATTGATGAGACCAAGGTTTATTTGAGTTGAATATAAATATACATATGCAAAGATACTCCCTTACACGCACTGGGGTTCAGAAGGAGGAATAGACCTGGTACTCTGGCATCTGGAAAGGTTAGAGACTGTGGATCAGGAAAGATGTGGCTCATCTTGGTTACTTATCTAAATACCTCACTAAACACGTCACCTCATATCTCAGAGCCGCAGGTTCTTCATTTTCAAAGTTAGGCTAATTATTTATCTGAAGGCTTGTCATGGGCATCATATGAGAATGTTCTTTGTCCTTCTATTAGCTCTCAATCTGTATTCCACTCCAGGCCTGCCTACCTTCCGTACCCAATCTGGACCATACTTCACATTCCCTCATGTCCCCATCCTATGATTATTTGTGAGTAGATTTTGTTTAAGCCTCTGGGTTAAGGCCACAATTTGTGTCTTCTGCTTGTACACCCAGAGGCTGAACACTGTTGGTAGAAATCACACAACCACACAGCTAGACAATACTGCCTAGCCACAGGTTCAGCCTTAGGGCCACGATACCAGCCCTCAATCATTTCTCTTGTTCTTTCTCAGATTCCTCTCACATCGAAAATCACCATCATACTCCTCAAGCCATTGTTCAATCCATAAGCCCCACATTTTCAGCATATGACAAAGCCTCTTTCTTTGTAGAGGGTGGTTGAGGCCCTCAGGCATGACTTCCTTCAACTTTTAGCCTCCCTCATGAACATATCTTCAGACATGCTCCTTAGCTTCTGTCTTCCAGGCTCAGAAAGTGCTGTTCCCCTCCTCTTGTTACCAACCAACCAGCCCTTCCACTTTAGCCATCATCCACATGCCCTCCATCTCCTCCTTTACCCCAGGGTCCTGCTCTCTCAGTCATACCCTCTCTTGAAAGACTTTATCTCACTGCTGGTTCTTTCTCCCCAGCCAGTTGACATCCTCGAGGCTCTCTCTTCCTGGAATCCCTATTTGAACATTTGTCCCTTCTACTTAGCGTCCAGTCTCTTACCTCTGCTTCTCATCTTTCCCACTTCCTCACTCTCCATTCGTGTCTCAACGGCAACCTGGCTTCTGTCTCTACCAAACTGCATTATATAAGTGACCAGGGACCTCCTCATTACCAAATCCACTGGACATATTCCATCCTTTATCTCACTAGACCTTTAAGCTCCTTCTATTTGCCAATGAATTAGAAGGCAAACCAGCTAAGGGTGAGAAAAAAGATAATAGTGGCTTCTCAAAAAACAGGCTTCTGAGTCCATTTTTCAAGTATATCATAGCCAAATAGTCTTTCCACTAAGTTAGAAATTCGAATAGCAATAGAAACCATGCAGCATGTGTTAAATCAACTAAAACAGTGGCATCAATTTAATGATGGATTCTTTGAGTGACTTAAGTATCATAACTATCGATTATTTACTTATCTGTGACAATAAATAAGAATTAAATGATGAAAATGGTGCTACTTAAAAGTCCTTGTGTTTTCAATATCATTGAAGCCACAAAAATCTCTTCAAATTTTTTATTTAAATAATTGAAGCCTTTTTCAGAAGACTAGAACATTTAAGTGTTAATTGACAAAGAAATACAGACTGCTTTTTCTCTGCTGCCAAATTTACGGATTTATTAAATATCTTACAGATCTGGAATGTAAAGTTCTACAGTTATAAGAAAAATCATATGAAATTGGAAATGACAGTCTCCAGAACTATGTGGAAGTGCAAATTAGCAGTACATCCCAGGATCTGTCCAAGATGTATAAAAAATGAAAGTCAATAGTTAGATGCACTTGAGGCAAAATTAATAACAGAAATGCAATTAAGGGAGAATGTAATAAAATAAAAGATTGTTTAAGGAAAGTGAAAAATATAAGTGTCATTCTTAGATGAGCAGTTTAGATGTCCAGAGGAAGGGAACTGTTTGATTTCCATGTGCTTCCCTATCATGATACCTAATGAAGAATCTTAGGGACACAGATGAAAACAAGGTATTAGCAGCTCATGAGATTAAGGGAGACAGAGGTGCTAGGGAATCGTATTCTAGAAGGATAGCCAAGACTGTGAGCTGTATTGACTGATACCACATAGCCAACCTACAATGCCAAATGGATACAGACCAGACATTTTAGATGCCAAGATGACCAACAGACCATGCCATAGCTCAGAATTGTTGTTGAGAGAATCTAGTTTTAGGGTCAGGTGTCTATAGCTTCTGAGAATTTCTAGCAGAAAACTGGCAAGAGGGCAACAAAAGTAGTAGGTATCCCATCAGCTATAGAGTGTGAGTGAGGACACATCACGTAGGAGGATGGAGGGAGGTGCCTGGAAAAAAAAAAATCTTTGGGTAGAGCCCTGGCAGGAGCCAGACTCTCACTTTCAAGCATTTTTAAGACCAAGTCTGGATCCCATGATGGAGATTGTATTAGCTTCCTATAGCTGCTATAAGAACTTTCCACCATCCTCATCTTCCAAGATTTTTGTACAGAAGCCTAGACTGTAAGGAAGCCTTCCAGATGATTCTGTTGCAGGTGCCTGTAGAACACATTTATGAGACACTTATTATTGAGTGCTGATGGGCAGATTGACCTTTAGGCTTTCACCAAAGTCTTTGGAAACAAAACTTTCTAATTTACAAAAATATATGTCTTGGCTTAAGAATAATTTTGAAAATAGAAATTAAGATTTCAAAAGCATAGGTCAGAATTATGCAGCATGGCTTTGCAGTTATCAGAAGCTGTGATAGGCACAGCTACTGCAATATGTGAGATAGCACAAGCTGAACAGTGATTAATAACATTTAAGAGAGGCTGGAATCAAAGATCAGTTATAATGGCTCTTCTCACCGTAATTACTGAGTTACATATGATTTACTGTTACTCGATCAATAAGGAAGAAGACAGTCCTTAAATGTTTAGGCAAATGTGTATGTGAAAAGAGGGTAAAACATAGGACCAGCTAAAGAGTAAACACAGTAGAAGATTTATCCAAGGACTGTTTATTCTCAGAGAGATTTTATTGCGTCATTGTGATACCAATGTCTTGAATGCAAAAGCAGACTTGAAGCTTCTCACTTAATATATCACATACCTACAGTTGTAACTGCATTTTTTGAGTAGGATTAGCACTTGGTAAAAAGTCTGAATACCACTTGACCAGTGATTTGTATTGAAAAGGATCTTTTACACTGAAAGGGATCTGATTTATTTGACACAACAAAGACAGTGAAGGCAATAGGTTAGAACATTTTGAAAGAATGGACAAGATTGGCATGAGAAACATTTATCATCTCTGTTCCAGAATCTTCTACAGTTTGAAAAAGTTTTTTTGATTGTTATAGAGGACAAGCGGTGAGAAATGAAATCACTATATTAAGGCAAATTATATAAAGTCAGACTCTAAGAAGGTTGTTCAGGAATAGTTTTTTTTTTTTTTAATATTTATTTATTTGGCTGAGCCGGGTCTTGATTGTGGCATGTGGGATATAGTTTCCTGACCAGGGCTTGAACCCATGCCCCCTGCATTGGGAGTGCAGTCTCAACCTTCGGACCACCAGGAAAGTCCTCAGGAATAGTTGTTTTTAAAAAGATGATAGTAGCAGTCTGAATGGCAACCTCAGAACCTCAAGAAACAAAAGGGGAGTGCCTTTTATTTGTTTTACATACAGGACACTGTGGATGATAAACTGTTTATAATGAAACAGTTTCGTTCAGTCGCTCAGTCATGTCCGACACTTTGCGACCCCATGAACCACAGCATGCCAGGCCTTCCTGTCCATCACCAAATCCCAGAGTCCACCCAAACCCATCTCCATCGAGTTGGTGATGCCATCCAACCATCTCATCCTCTGTCGTACCCTTCTCCTCCCGCCTTGAATCTTTCCCAGCATCAGGGTCTTTTCAAATGAGTCAGCTCTTAGCATCAGGTGGCCAAAATATTGGGAGTTTCAGCATTAGTCCTTACAATGAATATTCAGGACTGATTTCCTTTAGGATGGACTGGTTGGATCTCCTTGCAGTCCAAGGGACTCTCAAGAGTCTTCTCCAACACCACAGTTCAAAAGCATCAATTCTTCAGCACTCAGCTTTCTTTATAGTCCAACTCTCACATCCATACATGACCACTGGAAAAACCATAGCCTTGACTAGATGGACCTTTGTTGGCAAAGTAATGTCTCTGCTTTTTAACATGCTATCTAGGTTGGTCATAACTTTCCTTTCAAGGGTCTTTTAATTTCATGGCTGCAATCACTGTAATTTGCAGTGATTTTGGAGCCCAGAAAAATAGTCAGCCACTGTTTCCACTGTTTCCCCATCTATTTGCCATGAAGTGATGGGACCAGATGCCATGATCTTACTTTTCTGAATGTTGAGCTTTAAGCCAACTTTATCACTCTTCTCTTTCACTTTCATCAAGAGGCTCTTTAGTTCTTCTTCACTTTCTGCCATAAGGGTGGTGTCATCTGCATATCTAAGATTATTGATATTTCTCCCAGCAATCTTGATTCCAGCTTGTGCTTCTTCCAGCCAGCGTTTCACATGATGTACTCTGAATATGTTAAATAAGCAGGGTGACAATATACAGCCTTGATATATTCCTTTTCCTATTTGGAACCAGTCTGTTGTTCCATGTCCAGTTCTAACTGTTGCTTCCTGACCTGCCTACATGTTTCTCAAGAGGCAGGTAAGGTGGTCTGGTATTCCCATCTCTTGAAGAATTTTTCACAGTTTATTGTGATCTGCACAGTCAAAGGCTTTGGCATAGTCAATAAAGCAGAAATAGATGTTTTTCTGGAACTCTCTTGCTTTTCGATGATCCAGCAGATGTTGGCAATTTGATCCCTGGTTCCCCTGCCTTTTCTAAAACCAGCTTGAACATCTGGAATTCATGGTTCACATATTGCTGAAGCCTGGCTTGGAGAATTTTGAGCATTACTTTACTAGCGTGTGAGATGACTGCGTTGTGTGGTAGTTGGAGCATTCTTTGGCATTGCCTTTCTTTGGGTTTGGAATGAAACAGAGGAGAGGATATTTGAGGAGAAACTAGGTAGCTTTGAAGATATCCCATATTTGAATGCTGCTTTACTCAAAGTCCTCTTATTTGAAGTGGTCAGAACAGATCTGTAAGCTGAACATTCCTCTATGTTAGGAATCATAAAATGTACATGTTATAAGCTTGACATTCACTTGCCAATTCTTTGCTGTAAGGGTCATTCCTTCTCCTTCTAGTGCAGGTCTGATTGGAGTTCCAAGTTGTCCTACTTATGTCATGAGATGGTGTATATGTTGACTGTGCCACACAGCATGAGGGATCTTAGTTCCCCAACCAGGATTCCAACCCGTGTCCCCTATACTGGAAGTGTGGCGCCGTAACCACTGGACTCCCAGGGGATTCCCAGTGTTAGGTGTTGAGTGGGATTTTCTCCAGTTTTTTTTTTTCTAAATCTTCGAATTAAGCACCCTAACTGAAAGCAAAGGCATGAAGTGGGCCACATCTTAAATTTACAAAAGTGGCCATGACTCCAGCTGGCCATTTGCCTCCAAGGCTGTGGAGAAGAACGTACTGGCTCTTTTATCCTCTCCTCCCTAGCTTTTATCCACTTCTCCCTCAGCCTCGTTGCATTCAAAGGGAAGACTGAGAAGAGGAAAGAGGTGAACTTTGGGAGAAGAGTAGTACTCAGGAAGAGAGGTGATCCCCTCTTCTCCCTGTGAGGGGAGGAAATACCCTGAATAATTGGGGAACATTTGCTGGAAAGAAGGCTGACCTGACATTCCTGGGTTGGACATCTGCGCAGCTTACTGACCTGCCCTGCTGAGACCCAGGTGGGGGAGGCGCATTAAGGAGTGATAAAAAGGCTCTCCTTTCGGAACTCCCCGCAAATGTGGAAGACGGATTTTGGTTGTTCCCAAAGGAGGTATTTTGGTTTGAGATTGTACTCAAAATCTGTTGAGATCCTCATCCATCTGTCCGTGTTCAGCCTTTAAAGGCTTTGTTACACCAGTAATGATGACCAACTGGGCTGAGAAGCACATCTTGCTGGGAAAAGAGACAGTGTCTATTTCTCTTCTCTTTTTTTCTCATCCTCTCTCTCACCAGAGGGATAAATGGGGAGAAAGGCAGGGAAATTGGAGAACCACAGAGAATAACGAAGAAAGCTTCAAAAGATTGAAGTTATACAAGACTGCTTTAAACGCTGGAATGAGGTAGTTTTAAGGACCAAAAGTGATTAAGAAGCTTAACCATAAAAATGAAACTCCCAAAGGGGTGGCCATAGCACAGTTGGTGGCAGTTATTCCAAAATGAAAACTATTTCCCATTTGTATCCAACGAATTGAAAGTTTCACTTAAAAAGCTATACTTGAGTAATCTACTCCCATAATACATAGCCTTTTATTTCCAGTGGTGGGTTTTTTTTTCCCCCTTCAATGAGAACTTAGACTCCAGGGATGCAATCTCAGTAAGGCACCCTGTGAAACTGTTTTGCTCCACCCACTCCATCTTTTGCTTTTTTTCCACCCATATCTAATTTGGCAACAATTTTTGAAACAATTTGCATTTATTGAGTTTTTTCCAAAGGGATTCAAGTTTTCATAAGAACAGTGTTCTTCTTACACTAACTCCTTTGGTTCATGTAATATTTTAGTTGAATTAAAGAATTAGGAAAACAAGTAAAATGGCATAAACAAACTTGGGAACTGACACAACTGATTCTTTGGAGGTAGACGATATGAATGGTGCAAACAGAAGTGATGGGCATATTAGAGATGCTTTTTCCCCTGACTCCTCTCCAGCATGTCTGCTCACTTGATCCTCCAGGTCAGACTAACTGGCCCACGGCACAGAGGGCGCTCACAGCTAGTGGGCTTCTCCTGCATATTTTAAAGCTGTGAGAGAAAACATTTTGAACTCCAGGAGGGACTTCTGGGGTTTCCTTGGGTAAATGTAAACTATTTCCTTTAACTCATTAAGTGTCTGCACTCTCTCTGCTTGAAAAGAATGCTTATTTTATGTAAATGACTCACTGCTGATGATTGCCAAGGTAAAATGCATAAAACTCCCTGAATGTAAGCAGCAGGAAACACCACCCCAGCTCTAAGCAGTAGAAAAGAACACCATTCCTCTCCAGAGATCCTTCAACATCGCCCACCTCTGTTATCAACTGCATTTTCTGCAGATTTCAAGCCCAGATTTAATCAACCTCAGGCAGTATGCAATAATATGTTAATGTCTCATTTCGTCTGCATTGATCTCTTTAGTAAAGAGAGCTGATATTAAGAGGGTATATTCAGATGCGTGCCTGTTATTTCTAGTCCCCATTCAAGAGTTTCCTCATTAGAGCTATTATCTTAATTTTACCTAGAATAGCTGTTTGCTGTCTCTAGGAATTTGGTTTCTTTTCCACTTCCCATTCTGTGGGAGTGACTGAGAAATCTAGTCTCAGTCAATTCAAAGGTTTCCTCCAAAGCACACTTTTCTGGGCCTGAAGATTCTTAAATATCACCAAGGAAATGAAAATAGGAAAAATCTGATCCTAAGTTCTTCTGTCCTGACTTTTTCTTGTCATCAGATCTGCTACTTGTGGCTCATTGTTTAGGACATGGG
>ML663466.1:736402-793732 GCA_007570785.1 Antilocapra americana
AAAATCTGATCCTAAGTTCTTCTGTCCTGACTTTTTCTTGTCATCAGATCTGCTACTTGTGGCTCATTGTTTAGGACATGGGGATTATTTTGCTCCATTATCACTCCACTGGGGTACAAAGATGGCACCTCCCTGTGAGGCTGCTGGGACATCACCTGCCTGGACTTACTATAATACTATTTCCTGTCCACACCAGGGGCAAACTTGCCAGCAGGGCTGCAGACACTTTGATTCCTGTGTCTTCAAAGTATATGTAAAAACTAGGAAGACATTTGCAAATGTTTGGCTTTCTTGCTCCAGCCAGAATTAGTTAGAAGCCACTTTAAGTCACTTAGTTTTTGCAGCATTCATTCATCCAAAAATGTGTTCTATGAATACTATATGCCAGGCACTCTACAACCCAGTATGTTCCTGAGGACCTAAAGAGGTGCTCACCTTTGCCTTTAAGATAGGACAGCTATGAGAGACATCTTTCTCTGACCATTTCAAGAAGGGCAGTAAGCTTAAAAACCAAGTCCAAGGTGCGGGTTCTCTGGATGATAGTTTGCAGAACTAGACTGGAGTCTCAATTCCGCTGATTATGTTGAATTCTTTGTAAAGGGAAAAAAGAGTTCTTTGTCATTTACCTTTGTGCTTCCCTGCTGCCACCCCTCCCAACCCCTGCCATGGTACCTAACACAGTTTTTCCTGCACATGGCAAATAATCAACAAAAAGGTTTTAAGTGAGTATAACTGAATATTTTTTATGCCACTCTGTTTTCATAAAATTTGAAATATGCCATGCATTTTACTGGAGCAAGATAAAGCTCAGAAATATAGCTTCCTAGCTTTGTGCCATAACTACTGTCTCAAGATAATCAGGCTGTTGGTTTTGACAAGTGTTTTAATAATTATATCCTAAAAATGCTGAGGCAGCTTCCAAAACTGACAAAAGCATTATGACTATTTTTTTTAAAAAGTCAGAGTTTTCTGAATGAGACATGTAAAGACAAAGTAACTTTTCCTGGAAGGAAGTAATTGTCCTGTCAATAAAAATGTGACCATTAAATGCTGAATTGAATTAACCAGTAAAGAAATAGCTTAATCTACAGTCAGAAATCCTCATGCAGCCCATCTGGAATTCCAGTTATCATTATCTTCATGACCCCCCAAATCTGCAAATACTCAAGAACTACTTTGTCTATCAGCCAGGTAACATTCAAGATGTGGTTGCCATTGTGTATTCATGATGTGTAGCCTACATACACATCTTAGTTATCTGCATAGCAAATTACCCCAAAACTTAGTGACTGATTACAACAGTGTCTATTACATGAAACATTTTGTAAATCAGAAGATCAGGCATGGCTTAGCTGAGTCCTCTTTTCCCAGAACTCTCAGAAGCTGCAATCGAGGTATCTTCTGGGGCTGTAACTGTCTTAAGGCTCAGTAGGGGTAGCTCTGCTTTCAAGGTCACTCAGGTGATATTGACTGGATTCAGTTTCCCATGGGCTGTTCACCTGAGGTCTTGGTGTTCTTCATGAGCCATCGGCCAGAGATTTCCCTTGGTTCCTTGCCTAGTTGTCTCCAGATAGGGCAGCCCATGATACGACAGGTGGCTTTACTAGAGTGAGAAAGCAAGAGTGAGAGACAGAGTCAGATAACCAGAAAGTAGTTGGTCTTTTGTAACCTAATCTCAGAAGTGTCATCTCATCACTTTGCTGAATTCAGTTCATTAGAAGCAAGTCACTAGGTCCAGGCCATACTCAAGGGGAGGGGACTATACAAGGGCGTGAATACCAGCAGGTGACGCTCATCGGGAGTCATTTTAGAAGCTGTCTGCCTCATTGCCTGTAACTATGGAACTTAGTTTATTCCTAGGGCTATGACTAGCCTCAGCAATTCCTTGACATTTCAGTCAACAAACCATTTTTAAGGACAATATAAGAGAGGAAGATGATCCTAGTTTTCTGAAAATATTTTGTCCACACTTCTGGTAGTAGAATGGATATTATGGGCTTGGGAAAAATTCAGAGATACTAGTAGAACATACTTTAAAGAAATGCTTCAGCAACAATACTGTTTTGCCTATGTTCTCTTCTAGGAGTTTTAGGTGTCATATCTTATATTTAAATCTTTAAGCCATTTTGAGTTTAGTTTTGTGTATGACATGAGGGTGTGTTCTAACTTCATTTATTTACATCGGGCTGTCCAGGTTTCCCAACACCACTTGCTGAAGTGACTGTCTTTTCTCCATTGTATATTCTTTCCTCCTTTGTTGAAGATTGACTATAGGTGTGTGGGTTTATTTCTGGGCTCTCTATTCTGTTCCATTGATCTATAGCTCTATTTTTATGCCAATAGTATGCTGTTTTGATTACTGTAGTCTTACAGTAGTGTCTGAAGTCTGGGAGGGTTATGCCTCGAGCTTTGTTCTTTTTCCTCAGGATTGCTTTGACAATTATAGGTCTTTTATGGTTCCACATAAATTTTAGGATTATCTGTTCTAGTTCTGTAAAAATGTCCTGGGTAATTGATAGGGATTGAATTAAATCTGTAGATTGATTTGGATAGTGTAGCAACAGTGCTGTTGGTGGGACAATACTATGTGGGGAAAGGTGAACATGAATACTTCTGAACAGCAAATGACTTAGAAAATCTAGACCTTGAATGGGAAGAGGTTTGGGGAATATCTCAACCAATTTATTTCATGCACAATTTTCATTTTATGAACACACAGTAGTAATATATGATTAAACCCCATGCCTAAATAAGTATAAAACAACTCTTTCAATAAGCTTAAAATTAAAAGCTAAATAATATTGAAAGCATCACATCCGAGTTTAGTTGGCAACATTTTTTTCTTTATAGTGTTATATGAAATAATTTCCTACAATTAAAAGCATCTTAAATTCAATGAGTCAAGAAACAATTACAGTGTACCATGATGAGTTAAAAAACCAGAGGTAAGTTTTCCTTGCCTATATATTCTCTCACCATGTCAGGGAGTCTGCAATCTAGCCAAGATATGTCTTCAGTGGATCACTCATCTGGACATTTATGTACTTCATTTAAAGGTCAATAAAAGTGACAACTAAAACTTCTGAAACACTGGGGGAAAATTGTTAAAGATGATTTAAACAAACTCATATATTGTGCAATGGAAAGGAAGAGTTGAAGGATAAATGTATCCTGTCAAGCACAGGATGAATAATTTGATGAATAATTTTCATCAAAGTGAGATAACTTTTTGTAAGTCCCAGCTGTGGTTCCCAATCTACATTCACAGACCCCAAGAGTTAGGAATTATTGTACAGGGCCTGTGAACCCATGTACGCTTGAAACATTTGATGTAGAATGGCTAAATAATATCTCAAACATTTTTAAAACCAATATTTTCCAAATGTATTAAAGGTGTTTTATTTTTAATTAAATACACATAATTTTCAAGTAATTTTTGACATCATCCTAACTTTTTTTATTGTGGTTTATTTAAGCAACAGCATTAGAAAGATAACTATTATCCAGGATGGAAAAGAATCCATGAGATTTTTACTATGAAAATATAAGCCTCTATGACAAAAATTCTGGGAGCCACTGTCCTCAGGCTTCCTGAGTTGCAAACCTAAGCATGTTCAAAAATGATTCATTATCTGTGTCCCCATACCCTTAGGAAATCATTTATTTCCACATTACTGGATAAAGACCTCTCTCTTGCTATCACCCTTTCTATTTAAAATTTTATACCCATAGATAAAACTTGTCACAATTTTGTAAAGAACTCCATCTTTCTTCCAACATACTGAAAGGAAATACATTTTGTTTCTGAGAATAATGAATTGAATTTTTAAAGAATTTCCTTTTTTCTCAGTTCCTTAAAGTCAGATTTTTTTCTTTTAATTAATGTGAAACCATTTTTCATTTTTAAATAGCATTACCCTTAGAATATTGGTTTAATATTTTTCAATTTAAATAGTTGAGTCACAGTGTAATACTGATTGTATTATATAGTTAAGAAGCCAGAATATCAAAAATTAGCCAAGACAGTAAAACTGTTAGTGCTCTGTCACAACCAAAATGATTCATTTGTTTACCACTAGAGATTAAATTTGTCATAATTCAGGTATATACTTGAAAAAAAGAAAATTTTAGTAGGTATACTCTTATTAACATGTTATCTATTCATAAGAGACTTCAAGTGTCTCTTGATCTCAAGATCTAGGGTTAACAAAAAATTAAAATACATGCTCATATTGTTCTACACATAGCTTGGGCACAGTTGCCATTTATTTGTAGGTTCAAGATCAAGAGAGTGATTCAGTTTAAGCATGTGTTGTTTTGAATAAAGCAGGCTTGAAGACCATGTCCTACTGATATAAGACAAACTAAAAGACATCTTCCTTTACTCTGTTCATCTGATACTTTTCTCAAATATCCATTTGCTAAAGAAAACAGAAGTAAGGAGCTCTATTTTCAATTGGCTATTCAGGTATAAAAAGTTAGGCATAAAAAAATAGGTCCAGACAGCTAGCCAATCCATTATTTAAGTCATCAAACAACAAATATTTATTGAGTGACTTCTATGCTTCCAACACTAGGGTAGGGCTGGGCAGATAGCAGTGAATGATACCTGATGCCCCTGCTCTCAAGAAGCTTGGAATCTATTGGGGATTCACAATGAAATAAACTATTAGGTCAGTGCAAAAGTAATTGTGGTTTTTACATTATTGAACTTTGCCATTTGATATTGATATACATTCTTTAAAAATGTGGTTATGTTATGCATCATTTTAATGAATGTTTCTCACTTTATGTGTTTTTGCTAATGACTTAATACTTGCTCTTTACTTTCTATTTAGACTAGGGAAATGATGTTAGACAAAAAGCAAATTTGAGTGTTTTTTTTATTTTTCAGTTCAGTTCAGTCACTCAGTCATGTCCGACTCTTTGAGACCCCATGGACTGCAACACACCAGGCCTCCCTGTCCATCACCAACTCTCGGAGCTTGCTCAAACTCATGTCCATTGAGTCGGTGATGCCATCTAACCATCTCATCCTCTGTCATCCCCTTCTCCTCCTGCCTTCAATCTTTCCCAGCATCAGGGTCTTTTCCAGTAAGTCAGTTCTTACCATCAGGGGGCCAGAGTATTGGAGTTTCAGCTTCAGCATCAGTCCTTCCAATGAATATCCAGGATTGATTTCCTTTAGGATTGACTCTCATCTCCTTTGCTACCAGTTCTGGGCCAAATGCATTTCTGACGTTGCAAGCTGTCTCTGCTGCTTTATGAACCATTTTGAACTTGAA
Organism: Antilocapra americana; assembly: GCA_007570785.1. Taxonomy (NCBI): domain Eukaryota; kingdom Metazoa; phylum Chordata; class Mammalia; order Artiodactyla; family Antilocapridae; genus Antilocapra; species Antilocapra americana. Next base: position 741,688 of record ML663466.1, read on the forward strand.
TAAAAAAATCGCTCAAGGGGCTTCCTTGTGGCTTAGCTGGTAAAAAATCCGCCTGCAGTGTGAGAGATCTGGGTTCGATCCCTGAGTTGGGAAGATTCCCCGGAGAAGGAAAAGGCTACACACTCCAGTATTCAGGCCCAGAGAAGTCCATGGGGTTGCAAAGAGTCAGACATGACTAAGCAACTTTCACTTTTTATTTTTACATTTTATTTATTTATTTTTAGCTGTGCTGGGTCTTTGATGCTTCTCAAGCTTTTCTCTAGGTTTGGAGAGTGAAGACTACTCTCTAGTTGCAGTACTCAGGCTTCTGGTTGCAGCGGCTTCTTTTGTGTGGAGAAAGGCTCTCGGGCATGCAAGCTTCAGTAGTTGTGGTGCCTGGGCTCCAGAGCACAGGCTCAGTAGTTATGGCCTGTAGGCTCAGTTGCCCCGAGGCATGTGGGCCCCTCCTGGCCAGGGAATGAACCTGTGTCTCCTGCATGGGCAGGCGGATTCTTTACCACTGGGCCACTAGGGAAGACCCTTGAGCAATTTTTTAATTCAAGTACAAAATGGGTCCTAAAGCAGCAGAGGCAACTTGCAGCATCAACAATGCATTGGCCCAGAACTGGTAACAAATGTACAGTGGTGGTTCAAGTTTTGCAAAGGAGACGAGTGCTGCGATGATGCGCACAGTGGCCGGCGATTGGAAGTACACAACGACCAGTTGAGAGCCATCATCAAAGCTGATCCTCTTACAACTACATGAGAGAAGTTGCCAAAGAACTCAAAGTAGACCATTCTATCATCATCTGGCATTTCAAGCAAACTGGAAAGATGAAAAAGCTTGATAAGTGGTGCCTCGTGAGCTGACTGGAAAAAAAAATCAATTTGAAGTGTCGTCTTTTCTTATTCTACACAACAACAACAAACCAGTTCTCAATCAGTCTGTGATGTGAGACAAAAAATGGTTTTTATACCACAACTGGTGATGACCAACTCAGTGGTTGGACCAAGAAGACGCTCCAAAGCACTTCCCAAAGCCAAACTTGCACCAGAAAAAGGTCTCAGGGTCATTGCTTGATGGTCTGCTGCAGCCTGATCCACTCTAGCTTTCTGAATCCTGGTGTAATGGCTGAAATGCATCTTTATTAATGAACATAGGAACTATTACAATCAACACATTTTTGCCAATGAGAAATAATTGTTTTTATTCCTGTAGCATAAAAATCTGTGCTTCGGGATTCAACAAACTCTTGGAAAGCAGTTTCTACCTGATACTTGTGGAAGCGTTTTCCCTACAAAAAGTTGTCAAGATGCTTGAAGAAGCGGTGGTCAGTTGGTGAGAGGTCAGGTGAATATAGTGGATGAGGCAAAACTTGGTAGCCCAATTCATTCAACTTCCAAAGCATTGGTTGTGCAACGTGTGGACCGGGCATTGTCATTGAGAAAAATCGGGCCCTTTCTGTTGGCCAATGCTGGCTGCAAGCATTGCAGTTTTTGGTGTATCTCATCAATTTACTGACCATACTTCTCATACCATTCAGGTATGATCTAGATCAAATCCCTTACAATTATACAGTGGAAGTGACAAATAGATTCAAGTGATTAGATCTGATAGACAGAGTGCCTGAATAATTATGGATGGAGGTTCATGACATTGTTCATGAGGCCGTGGTCAAGACCATCCCCAAGAAAAAGAAATGCAAAAAGGCAAAATGGTTGTTTGAGGAGGGCTTACAAATAGCTGAGAAAAGAAGAGAAGCTAAAGGCAAAGGAGAAAAGGAAAGATATGCTCATTTGAATGCAGAGTTCCAAAGAATGGCAAGGAGAAATAAGAAAGCCTTCCTCAGTGATCAATGCAAAGAAACAGAGGAAAACAATAAAATTGGAAAGACTAGAGATCTCTTCAAAAAAAATTAGAGATACCAAGGGAACATTTCATGCAAAGATGGGCTCAATAATGGACAGAAATGGTATGGTCCAAACAGAAGCAGAAGATATTAAGAAAAGGTGGCAAGAATACACAGAAAAACTATACAAAAGTGATCTTAATAACCCAGATAATGACGATGGTGTGGTCACTCACCTAGAGACAGATATCCTGGAACACGAAGTCAAGTGGGCCTTACGAAGCATCACTATGCAGAAAGCAATGGAGGTGACAGAAATCCAGTTGAGCTATTTCAAATTCTAAAAGATGATGCTGTGAAAGTGCTGCACTCAATATGTCAGCAAATTTGGAAAACTCAGCAGTGGTCACAGGACTGGAAAAGGTCAGTTTTCATTCCAGTCCTAAAGAAAGGCAATGCCAAAGAATGCTCAAACTACCACACAATTGCACTCATCTCACATGCTATCAAAGTAATGCTTAAAATTCTCCAAGCCAGGCTTCAACAGTACATGAACCATGAACTTCCAGATGTTCAAGCTGGATTTAGAAAAGGCAGAAGAACTAGAGATCAAATTACCAACATCTGTTGGATCATCGAAAAAGCAAGAGAGTTCCAGAAAAGCATCTACTTCTGCTTTATTGATTCTGCCAAAGGCTTTGACTGTGTGGATCACAACAAAATGTGGAAAATTCTTCAAGAGATGGGAATTCCTGCCGGAGTCCTGATCCAGCAGGTTCGGGAGTGCCCAAAGGGATGAACGGCATTGGCGAGGGGAAGGAATAGGGTTAGGAGGGGGGAAATTGAAAGAAGGAATCATACGGAGTCTCTTGAAGGTCTAAAGACAACTGCTGTTTTATTGCTTTTTGCTTCTACTTATATAGCACATGTTTTAGGTTAGTAACCTTTGTAATGATTTTCGCAATATTTTCCTATTCAGATGATTTATCTCCTGATTCTAAGATGTACTAAAGGTTTTTTCCTGGTCCTTTGTTACATTTTGGTTACATTTTTTCCCAGAAACCTATTTTTATTTTACTAAAAACATGATACATGACGTCAAAAATCATATTGTTCTATCTACTTGATTAGTACAATCTACTGCTTCAGCGAATACAATGTTTTGCTCCAGTGAATAAGCATTATAGCAATATCTAAGGTCAAATATTTCTCATAGTACAGCCATTGTCAGTGGCGGTTTGTTTACCATCTACCCACACACCACAAGACTATTTCTGGCAAGGGCAAATCTTTTATAGTACCTTGAAACCACCTGCAATATGACTCACATATTTCCTTTTGTATGCACTTAGCTTCTGGGGGGTACAAATCTCCGTAATTGGCTTAGTTTCTGTAATTTTTCCTGATACATGACCCAAATCTTCCAGTCATCAATAATAATCTCCTCATGAAGCCGGGCCACAATAGGCTTAGGGCTTGTTTTCCAAATGAATATGGCCTTATTCTCTGGCTGAGTGTTAGGAACCCATCAGCCAGGGGACTCAGTAGATTTAATCAATTTGGGAATATTTCTCTGGGGCAAGGGATCATTTTTCTTTTTCCCTGGACTCTCACAACCTCATCATGGAAGCCCCTACAACTCCAGCCATCAAAGAATGAAACAGAGTTAGCCACAACAAAAGCATAGAAATAGGAAGGATGGAAGGTTTCATTCCTGGAGAGAAACTGCTTTGCAGTTTCTTCTTGAGTGGTGCTATGAATTTGTCATCTGGCAGTGGATCCAGAATAGCTCCCAACAAATACCAGACCATCTTGAGAAATCTGTATGCAGGTCAAGAAGCAACAGTTAGAACTGGACATGGAACAACAGCCTGGTTCCAAATTGGGAAAGGAGTACGTCAAGGCTATATATTGTCACCCTGGTTATTTAACTTACATGCAGAGTACATCATGAGAAACACTGGGCTGGAGGAAGCACAAGCTGGAATCAAGATTGCTGGGAGGAATATCAATAACCTAAGATACACAGATGGCACCACCCTTATGGCAGAAAGTTATGAAGAACTAAAGAGTCTCTTGATGAAAGTGAAAAAGGAGAGTGAAAAAGTAAACTTAAAACGCAACATTCAGAAAAGTACAATCATGGCATCTGGTCCAATCACTTCATGGCAAATAGATGGGGAAACAATGGAAACAGTGACAGACTTTATTTTGGGGGGTCCAAAATTACTGCAGATGGTGACTGTAGCCATGAAATTAAAAGACGCTTGCTCCTTGGAGGAAAAGCTGTGACCTACCTAGACAGCATATTAAAAAACAGAGACATTACTTTGCCAGTGAAGGTCTGTCTAGTTAAAGCTATGGGTTTTCCAGTAGTCATCTATGGATGTGAGAGTTGGACTATAAAGAAAGCTGAGCACCGAAGAATTGATGCTTTTGAACTGTGGTGTTGGAGAATACTCTTGAGAGTCCCTTGGACTGCAAGGAGATTCAACCACTCCATCCTAAAGGAAATCAGTCCTGAATATTCATTGGAAGGACTGATACTGAAGCTGAAACTCCAATACTTTGGCCACCTGATGTGAAGAACTGGCTCATTGAGAAGACCCTGATGCTGGGAAAGATTGAAGGCGGGAGGAGAAGGGGATGAAAGAGGATGAGATGGTTGGGTGGCATCAACGACTCAATGGATATGAGTTTGAGTAAGCTCCAGGAGTTGGTGATGGACAGGGGAGCCTGGCGTGCTGGGGTCCATTGGGTCACAAAGAGTTGGACATGACTGAGTGACTGAACTGAACTGATGCATCTGAAAAAAGTTACATGGTCAGTGTGATATTTTACATACTGCAGAGACTTCAAAGTGAGGGATAACTTGAAGCAACACAGGAGTAAAGAGTGTGGCAAACTTTGAATACATGAATATTTTTAAAGAACTACACATATACTGTGTTGGATTGCAAGTTCGAGTGATTGACATGGCCCTCTACCAGCTAAAGGAAAATAGTCTTTGTTGAAATGCTGAGATGCCTCTATGGATTTTTCTTCTAACATTTTCTGAAATAATTTGTGTATATATGCTTAAGTCAGTAATAAAATATGATCCAGACTACAAATGTTTTTTGACAAACAAATTTCAGTAAGTCATTTAGGGCCTAAGATGAGATTAGACTGTGGTCAGGGAACTCAATCTAATGTTAGAACATCTATCAGTGATGCTTTCATTCAGAATAACATGTCAACCTGTCAAGATATCTAGTTGATTGACATTTGTGTGGAGATTTCAAATTTCTTCTTTTCCCACCTCTGAGTCCTCACTTCTATCATTATATAGGCTTTAAATTAAAAACCCAGCCAGAAATATGACACCTTTCAACAGTCTCCTGGCACATTATTTCAGTTTCTATTTGTCAATTCTAACTCAAATGTAGACAGAACAAACATTACACTGCCAAGCCTCAGATTTAGTCTGGTGCTAGGGGCCTCAGAAGGCAAGATCAGGCTCTGGGTTGTCAGTAGATCATGTATTAATAGTTGTCCATAAAGATGATCATATCAAAACCACATGTTCTGTGCTTCAAAATTTTAACACTTGAAAGAATAATTCAACATATAAAGCATAAAAATTCATGATATGCTAGAGCTATTTGACATGTCAGCTAGGATTATAGTTAAATTATAACTAAGGGGTCACTAAGTCCAATTAGGATATATATTCCTAGAATTAAATGTTAGGATGTCATTTGCATAATCCACAGTGTAAACTGCACCCTAGAAGTTTTGTACTGTGCTTGTCCTATTACCAAGAATATTTAGACAATTGATGCTGGACCGCAAAGCATCGCTTTCTAGCTTTGAGAGTGGTATTTATTTTTCCTTTTTTTCGAAGGTGGTGTTTATGATACAGTGACCCCTGGAAGAGGAGGGGAAGAGTCAGTGGACAGAAAAAGAGAGAACTTTCCCTGTCCCTTTCTTCCCATGCCCTCCTACCCAAACACACCCTGGCCAGACAGGCTGCTTTTGAACCTCAGTGGAGAGGGAAATTGGGCACATAAGCCAAAAGAGTTGTGGTGATGAGTTTCTAAGACCAGGATGTTCCTGATCCAAGTTCAGTGGAGAGAGATGGACAAGACTTTCGCCTCCTTTCAGCACGGGGAGCACTCAGCAGCAGGCGATGGAGACCATGCAGTGGTGGTTAGGCCCAGCTGAGAAGCCACAGAAGCATGTACGGAGCAGAGCGGCCGCAAGGGACACAGATAGCCGTGGTGCGGCCAGAGCCAGTTATGGTCAGCTCTGTAAAACGCTGTCCTCAAAACTCACCCCACACCATGTGGAGCGCCTTTGAAAAAGACAAAAGGGCTAGGAGAAGCAAAAAACTGGGGGTTTTACAGTTAATATGACCACAGACTTCAGAGTCTGGAGTGACCTGGGATATTTAGGTTTTAGAAATGTAACTTCTATGTGAAAAGTAAGCATATAAACCTAGAATGCTGTTATTCCCTATTGCAGTTGTTTAGTTGCTCAGTTGTGTCCGATTCTTTGCAACCCCATAGACTGTAGCCCACCAGGCTCCTCTGTCCATGGGATTTCCCAGGCAAGAATCCTGGAGTGGGTTGCCATTTCCTTCTCCAGGGGATCTTCCTGATACTGGGGTCAAACCCACTGCTCCTGCCATGTCTCCTGCATTGGCAGGTGGAGTCTACTGCTGAGCCAGCGGGGAAGCCACTACATACCATGAAAATAAACACAGTGATTGAAAAAAAATGAATGGAAAAGGCAAAAACAATCTTCAGTGTCACTTATCACAACAGCTCTTTAAAACTCATAACATTATTGTCACAAATTGAAAACCACTAGGATGGGGCTGGTGGGGACAGGGGGAATGGAGATAGAAAAAGAGAAAACCCTGAATGGATGAAAAAAGTGAGGCAGAGAGAGGTCCAGTCTCTGCCTCCTAGGGTTGCCCTACATGCCTAGGTCACCCGTCCCCAAGTGCCACCTCCTAAAATGCCTTTGCACCCATCTCCATTTGTCTCAGAAACAAGCTGTGCAGTGCTGGTCTAAATATCTGTAATGATTGACCTTTAGTTCTGTAGGTATTTCCTCAGATCATCAGCAGCTTTTCTTAGCCTCCAGTACAGTTCAGGCCCTCAAAAGCTATCCATGCATGAGATGATATTGCAGTGTCATAAGTAATTCCACCAGCCAAACTGAACCCCTTGGATAGCAAAGTGTTTATGTAGCTTCTCTTGCTGGATGGAACTGAGCCCATAGGTTAGAGCTGAGAATTTCCTCTTTCTACCAAAGTTAAAACACCTGGCTGGGAAGTGATTAAAAACTTTAAACCACTAAACAAGAAAGAAAACAAGCTAAAGCAAGGATGAGACGGCTGGCTCAGACAGTCACTTAAGAATAGGTCTCTTGTCAGTATTCTTGGAAAGGCTGATCCTTTCTATGTTTGCTTTTTTCCATTCTCTACATTGTAAAATTTTTCAGCCTTGGCACTACAGGTATTTGGGGTCCAGATAATTCTTTGTTGTAGATGCTATCCTGAGCTCTGTAGGATGTTTAGATGTCTCCACCAACTGGATTCCAATAGCAATCCTGCTCCGTACTTATCAAAGTTATCTCCAGATACTGCCTAATGTCCTTAGGGGCCAAATAATCCACAGTTGAGAATCAGTGATCTAAAATTAAGGGTCTTCTTAACTGAAAGCATTTGCTATATCAACAACAGCACACACAAAAACAAAAAACCTGCCAATCAAAATGATTTATGGGAATTTTTTTTAATAAAAGGGTAAATGCCAACCTACTGGTTTTGTTTGGGTGTTTGTTTGTTTTTCCTGTTATTTTAGGAAAAGAATCAGGTAGAAAGAGAAAAGTTGTATCCTGTGTTGAGCACCTAACATATCCACATATCTTACATGTGTACATTTAGTCCACATTGGGAGCATATAAATGCAGAAGAAAGTAACTGAAGTGGAGAAGAATTTGCCATTCTAAGATATGCCCCTATGGCATAAAGATTATTTTGAGCCAATTTTTTTTTCTAAGAAACAGCAGACATAGGAAAAGCTCTGGAAAATAAGTAGTAGAAGTTACTCATTTGTTAGAGACATTTACATTGATAGGTATAAGAGAAATTTCCATTTATAAGAGTGTTTCCTTCTTTGTACTAAGAGAAGAATGATTCTAAATCTCTAGAAACTCTTACTAATGGAAAAGACATGGACTTAGATTTGTATACAACTTTGTCTTTGTTTACTTAGCTTTTCTCAGTAAAACAGAAAATTGCCATAACTGCCCCCACGCCCAAAACATCTTTTGTCTTTAGCTAGAAACTGTATTTAAGATGTTGGCATGGACAATTTCGAGGAGTTGATCTTCCTGGGTCTCTCCCTCATGTAAAAGAGGTATCAGTTCAGTTCAGTCGGCGAGTCATTTCCGACTCTTGGTGACCACATCAACCGAAGCACGCCAGGCCTCCCTGTCCATCACCAACTCGGGGAGTCCACCCAAACCCATGTCCATTGAGTTGGTGATGCCATCCAACCAGCTCATCCTCTGTCTTCCCATTCTCCTCCTGTCCTCAATCTTTCCCAGCATCAAGGTCTTTTCAAATGAGTCACCTCTTTGCATCAGGTGGCCAAAGTATTGGAATTTCAACTTCAAAATCAGTCCTACCAATGAACACCCAAGACTCATCTCCTTTAGGATGGACTGGTTGGATCTCCTTGCTGTCCAAGGGACTCTCAAGAGTCTTCTCCAACATCTCAGTGCAAAAGCATCAATTCTTCCACGCTCACCTTTCTTCATCGTCCAACTCTCACATCCATATATGACCACTGGAAAAACCATAGCCTTGACTAGATGGACCTTTGTTGGCAAAGTAATGTCTCTGCTTTTTAATATGCTGTCTAGGTTGGTCATAACTTTCCTTCCAAGGAGTAAGTGTCTTTTAATTTCATGGCTGCACTCACCATCTGCAGTGATTTTGGAGCCCCCCAAAAATAAAGTCAGCCACTGTTTCCACTGTTTCCCCATCTATTTGCCATGAAGTGATGGAACCGGATGCCATGATCTTAGTTTTCTGAATGTTGAGCTTTAAGCCAGCTTTTTTACTCTCCTCTTTCACTTTCATCAAGAGGCTCTTTAGTTCTTCACTTTCTGCCATAAGGGTGGTGTCATCTGCATATCTGAGGTTATTGATATTTTTCCCGGCAATCTCGATTCCAGCTTGTGTTCCTCCAGCCCAGAATTTCTTATGATGTACTCTGCATATAAATTAAATAAGCAGGGTGACAATATACAGCCTTGACATACTCCTTTCCTGATATGGAACCAGTCTGTTGTTCCATGTCCAGTTCCAACTGTTGCTTCCTGACCTGCATCCAGGTTTCTCAAGAGGCAGGTCAGGTGGTCTGGTAGTCCCCTCTCTTAAAGAATTTCCCACAGTTTATTGTGATCCACACAGTCAAAGGCTTTAGCATAGTCAACAAAGCAGAAATAGATGTTTTTCTGGAACTCTCTTGCTTTTTCAATGATCCAGCAGATGTTGGTAGTTGATCTCTGGTTCCTCTGCCTTTTCTAAAACCAGCTTGAACATCTGGAAGTTCATGGTTCACGTATTGCTGAAGCCTGGCTTTCAGAATTTTGAGCATTACTTTACTAGCGTGTGAAATGAGTGCAATTGTGCAGTAGTTTGAGCATTCTTTGGCATTACCTTTCTTTGGGATTGGAATGAAAACTGACCTTTTCCAGTACTGTGGCCACTGCTGAGTTTTCCAAATTTGCTGGCATATTGAGTGCAGCACTTTCACAGCATCATCTTTTAGAATTTGAAATAGGTCAACTGGAATTCCATCACCTCCACTAGCTTTGTTCATAGTGATGCTTCCTAAGGCCCACTTGACTTCACATTCGAGGATGTCTATATGTGTTATTAAACTTTTTTGTTTTTCCTCCTATTAATGTGTCTTTTATTACAGGGAGTCTCAACCAAGAACCTAGAAGAGTAGAGGGAAAATTATTTTTTCTCTCCTACAAAATCTTGTAATTCTAAGAACCTCCAAATTTGTACTGGATTTCTTAGGAATGAGCCAAGAATGCATCTAATACTGTTTTAGAGCACCAAAACTAATATAAATTAATAATATACAGTGAGAATAAAATTGATATTCAAAAAAATTCATTTAAACTTGTTTTTCAACAGGATTTCCAGTTTTCTCAAAGTATAAGAAATAACTCCCTTAGTGCATGGACTCTGTAGTATCAAAATGACCAATGATTGGAGATTTTGGCCAACCTACTGGACAGAGGGAAGGAAGAAGGAATGGAGACGAGACAGAGCTGTTAAGGCAGCCCAGTCCATCGTTCAGTATCATGAGGTAAGAAGAAATTGTTTGGGAGCTACTTTTTACTGTCATCAAATTTTTAAAACAAAGATTTGACTTTTTTTTCTTGACTGTAAAATTACAAAGCTTATTGTAGAAAATTCTGAAAATACACAAAAGAATTTTGAGATAATGACTATTAACTTTTTTCTGCTAGCCTTTTTCAATGCATATGAAGTAAACAGAATTGAGTTTATACTGGAAATTTAGAAATAATATTTTTTTAAAAAATAAAATTTTGAACCCCAGTTTTTGACTTGACTTTGACCCTGATGCTCGGAAAGATTGAGGGCAGGAGGAGAAGGGGACGACAGAGGATGAACTGGTTGGATGGCATCACTGACTCAATGGACATGGGTTTGGGTAGACTCTGGCAGTTCGTGATGGACAGGGAGGCCTGGCGTGCTGCAGTTCATGGGGTTGCAGAGTCGGACACGACTGAGCGACTGAACTGAACTGAACTGTATTATGAAAGTGTCTTCAGAATTGTGTTCGCAGCTGCCGCCGTGCCACCGTCGCTCTCCAACTCCAGAGCCGCCTCTAGCTTGCCGAGCTCCAGCCAAAGAGGAATCGGGGTAAGTAAGGAGGTATCTATACCACGGCTCGTACAAAGCAGACTGCCCGCAAATCGACCAGCAGTAAAGCACCAAGGAATCAAATCGCTACAAAAGCCGCTCACAAGAGTGCGCCCTCTCCTGGAGGGGTGAAGAAACCTCATCATTACTGGCCTGGTACTGTGGCACTCCGTGCAATTAGACGTTATCAGAAGTCCACTGAACTTCGGATTTGCAAACTTCCCTTCTGGCGTCTGGTGCGGGAAATTGCTAAGGACTTCAAAACAGATCTGTGCTTCCAGAGTGCAGCTGTTGGTGCTTTGCAGGAGGCAAGTGAGGCCTATCTGGTTGGCCTTTTTGAAGACACTAACTCGTGTGCTATCCATGCCAAGCGTGTAACAATTATGCCAAAAGACATCCAGCTAGCACACCGCATACGTGGAGAATGTGCTTAAGAATCTGCTATGATGGGAAACATTTCATTCTTTAAAAAAAAAAAATTCTCTTCTTGTTATTGGTAGTTCTGAACGTTAGATAGTTTTTTCCCATGGGGTCAAAAGGTACCTAAGCATATGATTGCAAGTGGAAAAATAGGGGACAGAAATCAGGTATTGGCAGTTTTGCCATTTTCATTTGTGTGTGAATTTTTAATATAAATACGGGGACATAAAGCATTAATGAAAGTCAAAATGTTTCAGTGAACAAGTTTTAGCAGTTCAGGTTTATAATAATTATAAATAAACCTGTTAAATTTTTCTGGACAATACTAGCATTTGGATTTTTTAAAAATAAGTAAATTTCTTATTGACTGCAAAAAAAAAAGTGTCTTCAAGTCACTGAATTTATTTATTCGTTGCTATTTAGTCTTTTATTATTGAATAGTGGAGTTTGTTTTTCACTTCACTATTCAATAAGTATTTCTGAGTACCGTGACATACCAGACACCGTTCTCATGGCAGGAGATACAGCAGTGACTTGACAGGGCATATGTTCCAAAGTGCGACATAAGCAAATGGATAAGCACTATATTTTGCATGCAAGATAGTGATAAGAAAAGTGGAGAAAATGGAGAAAAATAAGACAGAAAACGGCTGAGACAACAGTTAGATGTGTGTTTTGGGGGGCTGCATTTGCATTAAAAACAGGTCAGAAAAGTCTTCAGTGAGAAGGTAGCATTTGAGCAAAGGCCTGAAGGAGGTGAACAAGTTACTCCTAAGGATATTGGGGAACTCATTCCAGGCCAAGAGAATAGGAGAGCAGCCCAACTCTTCAGAATGGGAAAGAGTGCCACCGAAGGGAGGTGGGGGCTGGACAGGAGGAAGACTGTTCAAGGCCTGAGAGGAGTTTTAAGGGCTTGGGCTTTGATGGTGAATGAGATGGGAGACCTTCAGTCCAGGGATGACTTGGCATCTAACTAATTCAGATACTGCTTGAGGAAGAGACTCACTCTATGTAGGGGGCAAAACCAAAAACAGAAAGCCTGGTTGGGATGTTACCGCAAGGATTTCAGTAAGGCTTGATGTAGGCTTAGGCAGAGGCAGAGGGACTCTCAAGATTCTTCTCCAACACGACAGTGCAAAAGTATCAATTCTTCCCTACTCAGCTTTCTTTATAGTCCAACTCTAACATCCATACATGACCACTGGAAAAACCATAGCTTTGACTAGACAGACCTTTGTTGGCAAAGTAATGTCTCTGCTTTTTAATATGCTATCTAGGTTGGACATAACTTTTCTTCCAAGGAGTAAGCGTCTAATTTCATGGCTGCACTCACCATCTGCAGTGATTTTCAAATAGACACACACACACACAGAAATTCAAAATAGGTTACATCTGCTTTGTTTTCCAGGAATCTTTCCACTAATTTTACTCAAACTTACTATCATCTAACCAATTTTTTCTTACTTACTGTCTCTAACACACTTTTGTAATTTATGTAAATAATTTAAAATTAAATATAATCATTGCTGCTTTATTTTGTTTGACTATTTACTCATTTCTTCCATTAAGGTTGAAGTAGATAGAGGGCAAGAACCCCCATTTTCAGTTTTTTGGAAATGACAAAATATATGTTTTGTCAGAAAGAGATAATATTCTTGGAGAGCCCCCATGTAGGTGTTCCTCAGTAAATTGCTCTGAGAATCTCAATCATTACATAATTCTTTTCACGGTGTGTGCATGTTAAGTTGCTTCAGTCATGTCCAACTCTTTGCAACCCCATGGACTGTAGCCTGGCAGACTTCTCTGTGCATGGAATTCTCCAGGCAAGAATACTGGAGTGGGTTGCCACGCCTGCCTCCAGCGGATCTTTCCCACCCACGTATCAAACCCACATCTCTTAAGTCTCCTGCATTGGCAGGCAGGTTCTTTACCACTAGCGACACCTGGGAAGCCCAATTCTTTTCATAGGTATTTCATTTATTTGTTAAGGATACAGTGTGATTTCCCAAGAAATTTTCATGAGCGAAGACTTCCTCAATCAATTTTGAGTATGCCAAAACATTCATTAAATATCTCTGCTACTTCAAAGCCTTAGTTAATTAAGTTTCTCTCAAAATATTATCCCCTTTCACACAAGTAGCCTCTTTAAAATGAATATGAATGCATTTGTTATTTACCTATCTCTCTGGTTCCTGGTTCTTCATACTGCTTTATTATCCTTTTTCTGCTTGCAGTGACTGCATTCTAACATTTTGATACATATTCTCTGAATTCACAGCCGTGAATGCATGTGTGCCATTATGTACTCATGTGTATATGCAAATTAGGGGCTTTATGCCTGTGTACAAACCAGAATTAGTTCATTTCTTCCAGCTCAGCTATAGAGTTTACTGAAAACATGTTCAAGTTTGTCTTTTGGTGATTATCTTATGCTTGAACTAGCTCTCCTTATTTTCAATATAGAAAAATATATTGAATTACATAACCCCAGTTAACTCCAAAACGGACAAAGCAAGACAAGCTAGTAAGAACATGTAGTGTTTTGGAAAGAAATGCCCAAATAGTGTTCCCAAAGTTTAGGTCACCAGAGGTCCCTGCCAAGTGACTTAACCTGGGTTGCACATAAAGCAGAACCTTCTCCATTGATAAGAATTTCTAGAGATTTAGTCATCCTTTTCTCTAAACTGGTAGCTCAGTTGCTAAAGAATCCACCTGCAATGCAGGAGACCCCAGTTTGATTCCTGGGTCGGGAAGATCCCCTGGACAAGTGATAGGCTACCCACCCCAGTATTCTTGGGCTTCCCTGGTGGCTCAGTGGTAAAGAATCTGCCTGCAATATGGGAAACCTGGGTTTGATCCCCGGGCTGGGAAGATCCCGTGGAGAAGGGAACAGCTACCCACTCCAGTATTCTTACCTGGAGAATTCCCATGGACAGAGGAGCCTGGCAGGTTATAGTCCATGGGGTCGCAGAGTCGCACACAACTGAGCGACTTTCACTTTCAGTTCCCCATACTGTATGGTCAGGCCCCCCAAGATGGCATTGTTGTCTTGCTGTCTATAATCCTCTGCTGGGCCAGTCCCTGCTTCATCTGCACCCCACTCACAGGACTGACAACCTTCCTACATACTTGCCCCAGCTGCAGCTGGTGATTGTTCTGACCTTTAGATCAAATATCTTTACCTGACAGCTTTTCGAAGGAGCAATGAGGGGCGTGCCTCTCGGCTGGTTTCCCTGGTAGCTGATGAGTTCACCTGACATCAATTCCGCTATAACTGCTAATCCCCTTCCCCCAAAGCAAAACCAGCCGCCATGTCCTGCCCGCCATCCACTGCAGACAACGGGGTGCTGCTCGGGGACCTTGCTTCCGAAGACAGGTAGGGCTCCCCCATCCATTAAACCACAATGTTTCTGTCACAACTCTGGGCTCTTTCTTTAGTCTTGAAACTGAGCAAGTGCAGAGCTTATAGGCCTTCGGAGTGCAGCCCGACAGGTACAGAGAGGGTGACACTGTTACAAATGGAGGTTTCCCTCCTAAATGTAAATATCTATAACAAAAGGGTAATTTCTACTCAGCTTATTGTTGCAGGGCCCAGCAGTAAGACCAGAGAAGAATCACGGCATTGAAGATAAACAAAATATGGCCAATATTGAATTCACAAATTGCTCGGTTTATTGCAAACAACATAGGTTAGTAAAAGTAGAGAAAGTAGAAAAGTAACGAACCACTCAAAGAAGTCTGGGAAGGAGGTGTCTGGTCTGGCAACAAAGTGGGAAGTCACCCTCTGCTCTGACTGGGCCTCCGGCAGTGTCCGTCTAAAACGGGTCTCATGGGTGTGGAGTCAGGTCCTCCAACCAAGAGCCTTCCAGTTACTGGGCTCAGTGTCTTTTTTTAAAGAATAACAGTTACCCCAAGGGAGGGAGTCTTGGCTCTATCAGTTGCTGCCTGTGTTCCAGTGATGTACATTGCCAAATAAATTTCTCATCTAAAATTGCTACTCTTAGTTTATCAGACACTCACCGTCATACAGCAGACATTTTAAAACAACTAATATGGAAGTTTACACTGGCCACTATGATTCCACTCTGAACTACTTAGCATAGCTTAATGTAGCTTAAATTGTTTCAGAGCTTTTCCTGTGTCTGCTGTTTCTTATAAATAACCAAATCGAGACAGTCCTTATGTCAAAGAGGGATATATTGTGGTGGCATATTTTGCTACATTTTAGAACCTAAGACTGCCACTTAGTGAGCTGAATCCCTTTGGGCTGTTCAGTCCCAATATGGTCATGGAAAAATGTAGTAAATTCCCACATTTATCCTCTGTTGAGTAACACAATGGTGGAAAGGATTTTGATTATAGCACCAAGCTCTTTTTCGATTGTCTGGAACAATAAGAGCCTTTGTTCCCTCTCTGGATCTATCTAGATCTTACTGTTAATCCAGGCCAAAAAAAAAAAAAAGTACATATATAGAGAATGGCCCTTTCAATATACTGGAAGAAAGCATTTTTTTAATTTATAGTTTATTGATACTTTCCTTTTTGCTTAGGCCTATTGTGTAAAAAAGAAGCCCAAGTTCTGTTTACCAACCTTCAAAGAAAAAACTGAGTATTCAAAGAACTAGGAGAGTTATGCTCTCCATATTCACAAGGTAAATAAACACCTTGCTACAGAGGCCACAGAAGAAACACCGATGAATCTCCCACTGTAATAACAGGTCAGCAAATACAGAAATCCAGTCAGGTATGCTGAGCTAAGAAAGTCAACTTGTATATTTTTTAATAGCAAAGGCATCTTGTTCTTAGAATCTTGTACAACATTTGGATTCTAGAGGCTCAGACTCAAATGGAAATCAAATTTCCAAATTGTCTATTGTGATTTAAATGGTTAATTGGGCAGCACAGGGGGAGTTGATGTAGCATTACCAGCAATGCTATCCCCTGCCATTCCCAGCTGGCAGCTATTCCGGGGAAGAGGACAGAGTTTCAAGACATTACTTGCCTTCTCTACCAATTACTCATGCATTCAAGAAACCGCCTCCTCTCTGCAGAAGGAAAGGGCCTCCTGCCCTAGACAAGAAAGGGAACCTGTTTTAGAACCTAGTAACTAAAAGAAGTGTTAGTCACTCAGTCATGTCCAACTCCTTGCGACCCCATGGACTGCAGCACGCCAGGCTTCCCTGTCCATCACCAACTCCTGGAGTTTACTCAAACTCATGTCCATTGAGTCGGTGATGCCTTCCAACCAGCTCATCCTCTGTCATCCTCTTCTCCTCCTGCCTTCAGTCTTTCCCAGCATCAGGGTCTTTTCCAGTGAGTCAGCTCTTTGCATCAAGTGGACAAAGTATTAGAGTTTCAGCTTCAACATCAGTCCTTCCAATGAACATTCAGGACTGATTTCCTTTAGGATGGACTGGTTGGATCTCCTTGCAGTCCAAGGGACTCAAGAGTCTTCTCCAACACCACAGTTCAAAAGCATCAATTCTTTGGCGCTCAGCTTTCTCTATAGTCCAACTCTCACATCCATACATGACTACTGAAAAAACCATAACTTTGACTAGATGGACCTTTGTTGGCAAAGTAATGTCTCTGCTTTTTAATATGTTGTCTAGGTTGGTCATAACTTTTCTCCCAAGGAGCAAGCATCTTTTAATTTCATGGCTTCAGTCACCATCAGCAGTGATTTTGGAGCCCCCCAAAATAAAGTCTGTCATTGTTTACACTGTTTCCCCATCTATTCACCATGAAGTGATGGGACAGATGCCATGATCTTAGTTTTCTGAATGTTGAGTTTTAAGTCTACTTTTTCACTCTCCTCTTTCACTTTCATCAAGAGGCTCTTTAGTTCCTCTTCACTTTCTGCCATAAGAGTGGTGTCATCTGCATATCTGTTATTGATATTTCTCCTGTCAATCTCGATTCCAGCTTGTGCTTCATCCAGCCCAGCATTTCACATGATGTACTCTGCATATAAGTTAAATAAGCAGGGTGACAATATACAGCCTTGATGTACTCCTTTTCCTGTTTGGAATCAGGCTATTGTTCCATGTCCAGTTTTAACTGTTGCTTCTTGACCTGCATACAGATTTCTCAAGATGGTCTGGTATTCCCATCTCTTTCAGAATTTTTCACAGTTTATTGTGATCCAGACAGTCAAAGGCTTTGGCATAGTCAATAAAGCAGAAATAGATGTTTTTCTGGAACTCTCTTGCTTTTTTGATGATCCAACAGGTGTTTGCAATTTGATCTCTGGTTCCTCTGCCTTTTCTAAATCCAGCTTGAACATCTGGAAGTTCACGGTTCACATACTGTTGAAGCCAGGCTTGGAGAATTTTGAGCATTACTTTACTAGCCTGTGAGATGAGTACAATTGTGCAATAGTTTGAGCATTCTTTGGCATTGCCTTTCTTAGGGATTGGAATGAAAACTGACCATTTCCAGTCCTGTGGCCACTGCTGAGTTTTCCAAATTTGCTGGCATATTGAGTGCAGCACTTTCACAGCATCATCTTTTAGGATTTGAAATAGCTCAACTGGCATTCCATCACCTCCACTAGCTTTGTTCGTAGTGATGCTTCCTCAGGCCCACTTGACTTTGCATTCCAAGATGTCTCTCTCTACCTGAGTGATCACACCATCATGGTTATCTTGGTTATGAAGATCTTTTTTGTACAGTTCTTCTGTGTATTCTTGCCACCTCTTCTAAATATCTTCTGCTTCTGTTAGGTCCCTACCATTTCTGTCCTTTATTGAGCCCATCTTTGCATGATATCTCTAATTTTCTTGAAGAGATCTCTAGTCTTTCCCATTCTATTCTTTTCCTCTATTTCTCTGCATTGATCACTGGGGAAGGCTTTCTTATCTCTCCTTGCTATTTGGAAGTTTCCTATTTTGGTTTCAAATGAGTTAATAAGAGTCTAGTCCTGCTTTTCCAAAACACCAGCCAGGCCAGTCTCCTCCGTTAATCTGTACACATCTTGCTTCTGTCTTCTGTCCTTCATGCTTTTATTTTCATTGCCTTTTTTTTTTCTTTCCCATTTACTGCTTATGGTGAACCTCTCTCCATTAATGTATTTCCAGCACGTCCTGTGAGAGCAAGGTCAAGTCACCTTGTTTATAAAGCCTTCTCTGATGCATTTTCACCTTCCTTTTGGGCCTGAATGCATCTCATAGATCAGCCTTCCCATCATCATCGTAGCTAATACTTACTGAACATCATGAACTGGAAAGTATTTTGCGCAGATTATCTCATGGACTCTGTGACCCTATGCAGTAGGCTTTTACAGATGAAGTAACCAAGATACAGAATGGTTTGAGTAGCTGGCCCAAGGTGGCTCTATGTCAGCAGAATTTGTCATGCCAAAATATGCCTCTTTGGCATAATGATTATTTTAGGCTAATTTTTTAAAAAAGAAATAACAGACATAGGATAAGTGCTAAAACCCAGTAGAAGTTACCCTTTTTGTAGGAGACACTGACACTTATAAGGGAAATCTCCATTTCTAAGGGTGCCTCTGTACCAGGAAGAGGATGACTCTAGAAACTTGTTTCTAGAGAAGGCATGGACTTAAGTCTGCATAACATTCCCTGTTTACTGTGCTTTTCCTGGTCACCTCCCATAACACACACATCCCCTTAATCTTTTGTCTTTAGCTGGAGAGAGTATCAAAGGTGGTGGCTCTGGCCATTTCAGGGAGTCACTCAGTTTTCCTGTCTCTTTCCACGCATACAGAAGGTATCCGTGTTATTAAACATCTGTTTGTCTTTCTCCTATTCATCTGTCTTTTATTTTAGAGGGATCTCAGCCAAGAACCTAGAAGAGTAGAGGGAAATGATTTTTCCTCCCCTACAGTTGGTAAAGAATCTGCCTGCAGTGCAGGAGATGTAAGAGACACACGTTGGATCCTGGGTTGGGAAGATCCCCTGGAGAAGGAAATGGTACCCCACTCCAGTATTCTTGCCTGGAGTATCCCATGAACAAAGGAGCCTGGGGGCTGTGGTCCATAGGCTCACAAAGAGACATAACTGAGTGACTAAGCACGCACAGTACAAATACACATCCAAGTGTACTTGTCTCCTCGAATTTTTTCCTTAACATTTTATTATGAAAAATTTGAAATACAAAAAAGTTCAAAGAGCAGTACAGTGAAGAACTGTATATGCACCACCTAGATTCTACAATTAATATTATGATCTATTTGGACTTCCCTGATGGCTCAGCTGGTAAAGAATCTGCCTACAATGCAGGAGACCTGGGTTTGATCCCTGGGTTGGGAAGGTCCCCTGGGAAGGGAACAGCTACCCACTCTAGTATTCTGGCCTGGAGAATCCGTATGGACAGAGGAGCCTGGCAGGCTACAGTCCACAGGGTCACAAAGAGTCAGACATGACTGAATGACTAAACACTATTTGCCTTAGTACATATAAATCCATCCATTGATCTATCCTGTTTTCTTGTCCATTTCATTTCAGAGGGGGCTTCCCCGAAAGCTCAGTTGGTTAAGAATCCACCTGCAATGCAGGAGACCCAGTTCGATTCCTGGGTCGGGAAGATCTGCTGGAGAAGGGATAGGCTACCCACTCCAGTAGTCTTGGGCTTCCCTTCTGGCTCAGCTGGTAAAGAATCCACCTGCAATGCAAGAGACCCGGGTTCAATCCCTGGGTTGGGAAGATCCCCTGGAAAAGGGAAAGGCTACCCACTCTAGTATTCTGGCCTGGATAATTCCATGGACTGTGTAGTCCATGGGGTCTCAAAGAGTCAGACACTACTGAGTGACTTTAACTTTCATTTCAGAGGAAATTACAGGTATCACTACATTTCAAATACTTCTAAGCATACACATCATTAACTCAGTCCTCACCTTTTAATGCTAAAAGGAAGATTGACATGGAGAGAACAAGTGTGCTCCTTCCTTTGTGAACTAGGACTGGCTGAGTGGTGCACACCATTTTTGTTTAAAACAGTAGATAAACTTTAAAGGCTGCTTTTCTTTAAAATATGGTGATTTCCAAGCTTAGACAATAGCTGCCAAGATCCTTGTAAACTTGTATCTATTAAGGTGAAGAGAAATAAATTCCCATAGCAGCACACAAACCAAGGGCAAGCTTACACCTGTAACCTCCAAATTCATTCTAGAAGGCATTTGCAGGCTGCAGAACAGTCACTGCTTCCAAGTTGGATAGAAATAACTGGGGTGTTTTTGGTTTTTGATGAAAAGGGAGAGCGGACTAGTGTAGATGATGCCTTCGGAGAAAACTAGCAAGCATCAATAAAATAAGAAGCCAGGACAGGTGACACTAGGGAAGATTCTGCATCTGTTTGTGTCCAAGGAAGATCAATTAAATATGGTCCATTCCGAATCACAGTACACTGATTTTTAGCTTCCCAAAAGGCTTCATAAGAAAGCAAAATATGAATTTTATAAGGTCTATGTTTAATTTTCAATAGAACATTTGACTTAATTATAATCTGGTTTAATTCTTTTGGCAGCAGTGTTTCATTTTGAAAAACAATGTCATGTAAGCACTATAGGTAAAATTCCCCTGAAATTTAATTTATATCAAAGTTCAAGTGTATTTTTATAATATTTGGGATACACCTTAACTATCTTTTAGTTTTTTTTTTTTAATCTTTTCAAACAGCAGGTTTATTTATTTACTTAACATTAACATTTAAAAAGATTTCATTTACCTCCCAGCAACATGAAAGACAACTAAGGGTGCTGTTAAAACATTGAAATCCAGAGACAGGGACATCCCAACCCCATTCTGGAGGTGGCATGAAGGATCTGTGCCAGGTCTCCAACACAGAGTAGGCTCTGCCATTAAGCTGAGACAACCTCCATAAGACAACCTCAGCCTCATTCCTGATGAGTCACCAGGAAGGTCTCTGAAGAGAGTTGGTTCTCTCTTCAGCAGGTAGCTCAGCACCCTTCTGGAGAGGAGAGTAGTAGTCTGGGGCTGGGGGTGCCAGACACTTTTTTTAATTTTTTTTTTTAATTAATTATTTTTTTTAAATTACTAGAGTAGTCACTGTTCAAGCTTTATTTACTGTTTTAGTTGGTGTAACACTTCATTGGTTGCATTATTTATGTAATTTTTCCTTTATACATTACATGGCAATGCACACTATTCTGATACATACAGTACATAAAATTCTTTAGAACAGTTATGCACATGGCATGCAACACTGGATTTATACATTGGATCCCAGGATGTGATTAACTGGAGGGAAAAAAGTTGGGACTAGGCACCTTGGATGAAGGAACCAGAGGTTATATAACAAGTAAATACACATCTGGTGTGAAGGGCAACTGCAGCATCTGCAACATGGGCAGTGGTACCTCTTGAGAAGTTGAATTATTTATCAAACCTATTTAGGACCACACAAGTGCCACCCCGCTTCAGGATACAGCTGCAAGGTTTTATGAACCATTCCTATTTCTAACCTTAGGAAATTGAGTTTTTCCTAGGCTGTCTCAACATTACTGCTTTAGTTGCAGATCAGATACAAAGGACAACATGAGTTACCACCTCCAACTAAAATCCTGTGTAGCCTAGACAGTGAAGTGATACAACATTAGAAGACTTTAAAACTGCAGTTCTTTCTGGATCCCCCACAGTGTATCTGCACTCTTCTTCAAACAGGCCTCTTCCTCATGAGTCAGAGTCACTTTCACAACGTCTGAGATTCCATTCTGTCCCAAGACGCAAGGAACACTAAGGAAGACATCTTCTTTTATTCCATAGAGACCCTTAATCATGGTGGAAATCGGATGCACTCGCCTAAGATTCTTCATTATACTTTCTGCCAAATCGGCCACGGACAGTCCAATGGCCCAGGATGTGTAGCCTTTCAGTTTGATCACCTCATAAGCACTGTCAACCACCTGTTTGTGAACTGCTTTCCACTGTTCTTTATCTGCATCAGTGCCTAGTTCAGGGTGTAAATTCTTCAGAGAGACACCAGCAACATTCACTCCACTCCATACAGGCACACTAGAGTCGCCATGCTCCCCAAGGATCCACCCATGGCAGCTTAGTGGGTGAACTCCCAGCCTCTCCCCCATGAGGTAATGGAACCGAGCTGAATCCAGATTGCAACCACTTCCAATAACACGGTTTTTGGGAAAGCCGCTTATCTTCCAAGCCACATAGGTCAAAATATCAACTGGATTGGAAACAACAAGCAACTTGCAATTTGGGCTGTATTTTACAACATTAGGAATGATGAATTTAAAGATGTTCACGTTACGCTGGACCAAATTAAGACGGCTCTCTCCCTCTTGCTGACGTGCCCCAGCTGTGATAATAACCAGCCTGGAGTTTGCTGTCACATTATAGTCTTTGCCAGAGACAATTTTTGGTGTTCTAAGGAAAAGGCTGCCATGTTGGAGATCCATCATCTCTCCCTTCAGTTTGTCTTCCATGACATCAACAAGAGCAATTTCATCTGCCAAGTCCTTCATTAAGATACTGATGGCACAGGCCATGCCAACAGCACCAACCCCAACAACTGTAATCTTATTTTGGGGGACATGTTCTTCCTTAAGAAGATTCTGAATCAGCTGATCCTTGAGAGTTGCCATCTTGGACTTAGAACCTGAAGGAATCGGGAGTGATCGTCGAGCGGGTGGATGTCGGAGGCGCACGGCGTGGGATCCTGACTTGGTGGAAAGCGGTTCCGGTCAGACACTTTTTTTTAGTAACGTGTTGTTCCTTTGTTCTACAGCAAGGAGTCTGAAATCAAGAGGAGTTATTAAAAAACCCCTCTGGTTGCAACTTGAATGCATCTCCTAGGCCAGACTGGGAAGCTTGACCACGCAGTTCAGCAAGTGAGAATGTTCGCCTCCAGAGTTTAGGAGGTGGATTCTCCCCAGATTCCATTTTTAATTTGAGTTGAGCCACATCCTGAGCCAGAATCTTTCTGTCTTCAAGAAGGTCATTCAGATGGCGTTTGGCTTCCTCAGTACTGACCATTACTTCAATTTCATTTCCAAGCCAACCCTTCACTCGAGCTGCAATGCCTTCCATTCCACGACTCTGAGACTCTTTCCGCTTATCTGCGACCTCTCGCTGTTTTTGGAGAGCATCCTTGAGACGCTTGTTGGCAGCTGCTGCCTCCTCAGTTTTACGTCTGAGCACATTAGACTGTTTCTGGAAGTTTCTTTCAAGTTTGAGCAGTTCATATTGCCTCTTGCGGTCCCGTTCTTTTAACTGGATTACTTCTTTGTCTTTTTGTTGCTTCCACTGTCTAAACCTCTCTGCATCCTCTTTCATCTGACGCATTAACTGTATCCGCTGGTTTTTTATCACTCGTATTTCCTGGTTCAGTTTGGAGACAGTATGCTCTGTGGATTCTTTCAGCTTCAGAAGTTTAGACTGTTCATTCAGTTTCTTCTTCAGATCAGCTATTTGACCCTCTAGCTCCTGGAGACGTTTCTGGCGGTGCTCACTCAACTTGGCTTGGTTGACATCCTTCTTTGCTGTTTGAAGTTCAAGAACCAATTCTTCTTTTTCCTTTTGCAGGTTGACGACTTCCAATTCTAAATTTTTTATGTTATCCTGGTACTGGAAATGGATGGACTGTAGTTGGCTGTCATTCTGAGTCATTTTCTTGGCTAAGGCCTCTTTCAGTGCAAGGGCTTTATTTAACTCAACCAGCTCCTTAGACATCTGAGCTTGAAGTAGAGCATGCTGAGTGGTGAAAGCATCAGAAGACTTGCTGCTCTCTGGACTGACAGCCTCTTGTGTTTCTGGTTCTACTGCAGTATCAGTGGCTGCAGTCATGCAAGCAACGGTTTCATCCGATAGCTGGGTGATCACTTGTTGCAGGTTACGAATTATCTCTACATTTTCTTTTAATTCCTGGTCTTCCAAAGTCTCTACTAGCTTTTGAAGATCCACTTTGCAGGCTGCATGCTTCCTGAGCTCTTCTAGCTTGGCATTCATTTTTTCATTTGCTTGTTCTGTCAAAATGATCCTCTCCAACATCTGAGCTGTCTGACCAGCAGCCTCACTTAGACCATGACTTAATTTTTCATTCTCTACCAGAGACTGATTCTTCTCCATTAGGGATTGCAGATTCTCCAATGGTTCCACATTTATAGGGCCTGGCAGGGTACCTCCATGGGCTTGTAGCAACAACACCTGTAGCTGCTGGACCTGTTGCTTCAGATGATTAAGTTCAGCTGTCTGGGGATCAACATTAACAACAGGTTTGTTCTTGATTTTTCTTGCTCTGTCAGCATAACAAAGAGTGTTTAATGTTTCCTCTAGATTGGAGTCAGCAGGACTCACGCAGGCTATCATAAGAGTGTGGCTATTACCTCCTAGAGAATCTTGAAGCAGTCCAGTCAACTTGGAATCTCTGTAGGGCACAAAGCCCCATTTTTGTCATCTCCAAGAGTACTGATTACATTTCCCAAGCATAGGAGGCCTCGGTTAATATTAATACCCTCTTTTAGACGATCCTCTTCAGCCTTGGTTTTCTTCTATCTTTCTGATCCAGCAAGGTCTACGAGATGCAGCTTGGAGCGAAAGCTGCTATTCTTGTCACTTTTCTTTCTTTGCTCTATGGAGATTGTGAAGATGGCATGAGATCAAGATGACTGGGAGTTCATAGCTGTGGAGGCCACAGTCCTACAGTTGTTGCCCTGCTCCAAACAGGAAACAGTATCCAGAGCAAGGAAAACAGTCTTCTCAGTGAGTCCCACAATCTTTATGCCTTCCTTAGGATCTTCCCGTATATTTATTTGAGAGGCTTTCTCACGAGATGGGCATAGAAGATCCAAGATTTCTTCATTGTAAATCTCCAAGTGCGATACTTTCAAAGTAAATTTGGAGTCACTCTTTTAATCAATTTCTTTGAAGAGCAGTTGTATTACCCTAGGAATGACCCCAACTGTTGGTTCATTTTCTTGCTCTGCAGTATATGCACATCCCATCGAATAGGTTTGTCCAGAGCCAGTCTGCCCATAGCCAGGACGGTTGCATTGTATCCTTTATTTATTTTTTTTTCTGTTTTCAGCTTTTTTTTCTTTACTGTGTTGGTTTTGCCATACAATGACATGAAACTGCCATGGGTTTACATATGCTCCCCCTCCAGAACCCCCCTCCCTCCCCGCTCCTGACTCCCTCCCCCTGGGACATCCCGGTGCACCAGCCCGGAGCATCAACCCTGGGCTGGTGATTGATTTCACATATGATAATTAACATGTTTCAATGCCATTCTCCCATATCATCCCACCCTTGCCCTCTTCCACAGAGTCCACGAGACTGTTCTATACATCTGCGTTCCTTTTGCTGTCTGGCATGCAGGGTTCTCGTTGCCATCCTTTAAATACACCTTTTATGAATGGTGCTACTGCTGTATTGAAGACTTCCTCCTGTTCAGCGGAGGGGTCAAACACAAAATCGTAGGTAAAGGATTTGTCAGTACCAACCACCACCTGAGGTTCCCCGGGTACGAAGGAAAGGCACATTTGGCAGCCTCCATTAATCTCTTTGGGGACCAAAGGGCAACATCGCAGTGCCACTCTTACAGGAATGCCCTTCACTTCTTCCTTCATGATCCTACTTCCGCACCGTCTCTGCAAACTAAACGTCCCCTACGAGGTCTCCCGTTGCCCTGTCCCAACCAGTATCTTTTAGTTTTTTAACACCAAAAAACAATAGGCTAAACTGTCTAAGTTCAAAGCATTATCTTAAACACTCAAAGGCATTGTGTTTGTGGATAATAAGATACAGTTAAATATTGAAACCTGAAGTTTGAAGTTGTTTTTATAGACTTGATAAGCATTATTCTTCTGTTTGAACAGACATCAACTCAACATTGTGGAGTTTCAAGTTAAGATCACCTCTGTTCACAAATGCATAGATGAGTGCTTTCTAGACAGGGTTGCTAGATTTAGCAAATTAAAATGTATAATGTGGGAGGGGGGTTCTGGAGGGGGAGCATATGTAAACCCATGGCGATACCATGTCATTGTATGGCAAAACTAATAAAAATAAAAAAAAAATGTATAATGCCCAGTGAAATTTGCATTTCAGATGAACAATGGATCATTGGTTAGTATAACCCACTGAATTTCAGATAAATTTTTATGTATTTCTCAAATACTGCATGGCACATACTTGTATTAAAAAACACTCATTGTTTATCTGAAATTAAGATTTTACTGGGTGTCCTGTATTTTATCTGGCAACCTTATTTCTAGAAGAACTTTGGAAGGCTCCCAAGAGATTCACATAAAAATCTTTCCTTGTGAGACCTTAATTCTTCCTATTAGTGGTTCCATCTTCACTTAGCTAAATGTTGATCTCTCTTCTGAGGTGACGAAAGAAAATTTTCTCCTATTAAAATTCATAATCGCCCTAGAAAGTAAAAGTGTTAGTCACTCAGTTGTGTCTGACTCTGTGACCCTGTGGACTATAGCCCATGAGGCTTTGTGACCCCATGGACTGTAGCCTGCCAGGCTCCTGTCCATGGGATTTCCCAGGCAAGAATACTGGAGTGGATTGCCATTTCCTCCTCCAAAGTATCTTCCTGACTCAGGGGTTGAACCTGTGTCTCCCCCATTGCAGGCAGGTTCTTTACCATCTGAGCCACCAGGGAAGCCCAAAAAAGGCTTCCCTGACCCATAATCAGACCCGGACTGTGGCGGTGAGAGTGCAGAATCCTAACCAGTAGACCTAGGGAATCCTTTGCAATCCTTAAGAAAAAAAAAAAAAGGCAATTCTATTGTATTTTCTGATGTAGCATTATCTCCAAATAAATTAAGTGAAAAAAACAATGTTCAGCAATGCATTTTCTCCAGGGAGGAAAACTGTATGTGTGTGTGTGTGTGTGGGGGGGGATTGTGATAAGAATTCTACTTTTTCATCACACTGTCTTCTTATGTTGTACATTTTGAATTTTCTGTCATGTGCATGTATTATTAACTTAAAGACAAATATGTGTACATGAACAAAAATATTTCTTAAGCAAAATAGAACAAAACATCAACAGAACATAGCATCCCAAGAGATGCCTAACATTTGGTGGAAATTCTTATCAGGTTGGTGAAAAAGTATTAATAACTTCTTTCATTCTCTGTTTGGCCTTATCAGGTCACCTTAAGAGCTTTGGGAATATGGAAGTAAACTTACAATCTTGCATGAATTGTGTCCTGTTGAAATGTATCTGATTTTTTATAGTGGAGAAAAAAACCCTCCTTTTTATAAAGTTGTAGATTTTATCTGCTTTTATGTATTTTATTATCCTCATTCTCAATATATTCCTCCTCTCTGTTTTTTCTCACCATGAGCTTAAGTACACACACACACTTCCCTGCTAGCATAACATGAGAAAGAGCCCCTTTGTGAGTAACAGGAAACATAGTAATCTGTGTTCATTTAAGTTTGTCCATTCACATTTTCAGCACAGACTTCCATTACACAATCAGTTTTCAGGCTACATGAAAAGGGGTGATTTTAAAGGAAAGACCAAGTCCATAATTAAATCTAAGTAAAACTAATGGAACACACACATATATACATCATTAACAACATTTCAGACTAATTAAAAATACACTGAAGTGTTTGATAAATCCAAGAAAGCCCCAATTACGAGTTGATTCAACTTCTCAGTTTACATAATGCAACATAATTTTTTTAAAATTATTATTAATCTGAGCTTTCTACTGGGCAGTGGAGGGAGTTCAATACCTCATAGTTCTGAACCATTTCCTCCCCTTCCTGGCTCTTGCCACATTTCCTTTTCACCCATCTTTGAAAGCTCCTGACATCCTGCTTTTTTCTTGAAATCTTTCCCAGGTAACAAAAAGGCTGTTTGCCCCTCGTTCCCCAGCTGAACCTGCTCCTCCTCCTTGATGTATCTGGTTATCCTTTCACAATCATTTACTGAGCATCTATTATGTGCCAGGCATTGCTCTGTCTATAACATCATTTTTTGTGCCACTTATAGTCTACTCTGAGGAGATTGGGGGGGGAGGGGGGACAGAAGCAAAGGAATCAAAAACAAAAGGATGAGGTTACATTTTAGAAGGTGCAGTCTGGAAAGGTCTTTTTGGTTTTCCAGAAAGATAGAATGAAGCCCCGTAAATATCTAAGGAGAGAGTTCTAGACAGAGGAAACAGAAAATTCCGTGACATGAGTCAGACATGCTGGGTATGTTTCAGTATAGTAAGGGTGCTAAGGTGACCAGAGCAGAATGAGGAAGGGAGTTGAAGTAGAAAAAGAGATGGAGTTAGAAAGGTCACTGGTGGCCAGATTATGAAGGCTTTCTGAGCAATGAGAAGGACTTCAGATTGTGTAAATACTCCCCAACTTCAGATATTTGAAAGGACTCACCAGACTCCACAGAGCAGCCACAGAAGGCCTTTACTTCAAGGTGAAAGCTATGGTGCGCAAGAAGAAGAGGGTGCGGGTAAGCCTTAGGGGTCCAGCGATATCCCATGGCCAATGTGGTACAGCCAGAAGCCGAGGAGATAATAACATGAATGTGGATACGAACCCTGGAGTTGTAACCGCAGTCATCATCAGACACTGAAAATGACACTCTGGGTTTCAGAGCAGGGGAGTAGAAAGAGCCCAAATCATGGAAATGTGGTTTTGTTGCCATATCAAAGGAAAGTTTCCTACCTCCAGGCTTTTTGTTACAGAAAACCAATAAACTTGTTTTCTGCTTAAGCTATTATAGTAGAATTTTCTGTTGAACATATCACTAACTGATAATAGGTATAACCCTTTTAAAGACGCTTGTTCCTTGGAAAAAAAGTTATGACTAATCTAGACAGCATATTAAAAAGCAGAGACGTTACTTTGCCAACAAAGATCCATGTAGTCAAGGCTATGGTTATTCCAGTAGTCATATATGGATGTGAGAGATGGACCATAAAGAAACCTGAGCACTGAAGAATTGATGCTTTTGAACTGTGGTGTTGAAGAAGACTCTGGAGAGTCCCTTGGACTGCAACGATATCCAACCAGTCCATCCTGAAGAAAATCTGTCCTGAACATTCATTGGAAGGGCTAAAGCTAAAGCTCCAATACTTTGGTTACCTGATGTGAAGAGCTGACTCATTGGCAAAGACCCTGATGCTGGGAAAGATTGAAGGCAGGAGGAGAAGGGGACGACAGAGGATGAAATGGTTGGATGGCATCACCGACTCGATGGACATGAGTTTGAGGAAGCTCCGGGAGTTGGTGATGGACAGGGAAGCCTGGCGTGCTGCAGTCCACGGGGTCGCAAAGAGTCGGACGTGACTGAAGCCTTTAGTGTCTCCTATTGACTGAGAAAAATGCACAGCCTCAAAGTTGAGAGTTAAGTTTTATTTGGTGGGCAAAGCTGAGGACTTAAGCCCAGAGCACAGCACTCCGATAACTCTGAAAGCCTGCTCTGAAGAGGCAAGGTGGGGAGTCGGGATATATAGGAATTTTTGCAACAAAGACCAAATACTCAGAACATCAAAAGATTACTCTTAATTAAAGAAAACCAGGTATCTCGAGTTAAGGAACTTAGCACTCTTCTATGTATGAAAAGATGCAAGAGTCTGAGCTCACTGAAATCATTCCTTTGATATGTTCCTCAGCCATCTGGGGCCAGCATGTTGTTTCTCCCTCATTCTGAGTCTCCTCAGGGTCACCGTCAGGGGGTGGCTGTGGTGTCTGTGATTTGATGGCAGGCCTTCTGTTTCTGTCCTGAGTTCCCTCGGGGCTCACTGTCAGAGCTGCTGTAATGTGATAGCTTGATGGCCGAAACATCCTTTGTTTACTGATATGGCAGGCAGTATTTTTCATTCACACTCCAGAGTTCCACACTCCATAATGAAGCTCACACTTTTCAAATTTAATTATTTAATTAATGCCTGTGCTGTGTCTCCGTTGCTTTCCTTGGGCTTTCTCTGGTTGCAGTGTGTGGGCTTCTTGCAGTGACTTCTCTTGTTGTGGGCTCAGGGCACACAGGCTTTCGTAACTGCTGCATGTGCTCTCAGACTCCAGAGCACAGGCTCAGCAGATGTGCTGCTTGGGCTTAGTTGCCCGGGGCCTGTGAATCTTGCTGAGCACAGATCGAACCTGTGTCTCCTACATTGGCAGGTGGTTTCTTAACCACCGGAGCACCAAGGAAGTCCATGGGCTTTATTTATTATTGTAGCATAGCCCCCCATCCTGACTAACATAGATTTCTGTAGCTGAAACCCTTCTACCACTTCATGCTTTTGAAATTTCTTTAATAAACATTTTACTGCCCACCCTAGGTCACTTTTTTAAGGACCTCAGTTGCACAGAATCGGAATCATTATTCTTGGCTTATACTTCACCAATATTTTTAGTCTAAATGTAGCTTTCTGTCTACTTCTCTAGCTGGCTATCATCTATTTTTTGAAAAAATAACATAATGAATACAATGAACCCAACAAGTAAAAATCTTGAAAAAAAAAACAAACCCTGAAACATTACAAATAACTTAAATCAAACTGTGCATCCTTTCCCAATTCCATAATTCAGCCTCCTCTCCAAATAAACAGAATTTGAAATATGTTTCTTTTTCTTGTCATCAGTGTGTGTAATTATGTCATTTTATCACATATATTTGTGATCTATACAGTTTAAAATAAAACTAGCCTGGATTTTCATGTATCTGATTATTAATGAGGTTGAACGTTTCTTTGTATGTTTGTTGACCATATGTGTTTCTTTTCCTGCAAAATACCATTTGCATTATTTACCAATTTTTCCACTGGGTTATTTGTCTTTAAAATTGATCTGTAAAAGTGCCTCATATATATTAGATACTAATTCTTTATGCATTATATGTGTGACAGTTATCTAACCAATTTCAATTTTATCTTTTATACTTTAAGATGTATTTTGATAGGTAGAAATTTTTAATTTTATCTCTGATAAATTTGGGAGTGGGGATTAAGGAACAGATTAGACTTCTTTGAAGGTATAAGCCCAGTTATTACATCACTACTGTTTGCATTTCAAACTGGCAAAGTAAAACGAAAGCTGACTAGTTTCAAAATGACGGCGCACATGCACTTAGATACTTACATAGGCATACAGCAACAAGTTTTTGCCTGATGGCTAACCATTCAGTTCAGCTACCAAAAAATTCCTTAAAATGGGTAGGCAGTTAAAAGACAGAAAGAAAGAAACAGCATTCTTATAATGGTTGAAATCCACTGTTAAAGGGACAGATTATGTGATTAGAATGGAAAGTCTTTTTATTAAAGATAGTCAAAGTAAAGTTCAGCATAGTATACCAGCCTGGAATTAGAAAGCAGTTTCTTTTAGGTTGATCTACATTAGAGGATGAAAAGAATTAAAGCATGAAAAATACAGAGGATAGTTTGTACATTTTAAAGGAGCAAGTGTGACTCATCAAAATGTAAAATGAAATGACTAGTATTATTTAATTGGAAGCTTAAGAAATAGGATGTTTTCCTGGTTTTTAGACCACTGTATGACCCAAGATATTTTTCCTACAATGCTTAATGCTTCCGATAGAGATTTCTAACTGAACAAAAAGAGCAGCTATAACCATCTCTCAGTAATTCTGTACAATGGTTTTAAGAAAAAGCGTTCTTCAAAAATGCTTGTCATTTTTAATGCCACATACTTGTAAAATCTTAAGAAATTCTTATTGACAGAAAACAAGACAGGATATTGTGCATCAGCATAAAATAGTATATTTTAGTATTTTATTTGACTACTTTTAATCCACTTATGTGTACTTTGGAAAGTTTGCATATCTTCATGTCTGATTGATGTACACATTATCAATAAGAGGTGAATGTTTAAATTGATTATATACAGTGTTTATAGATGACTCCTCTAAAAACAGAGCATTGGATCTCAGCTTTGAAATTTACCCTCCCATTGTCCACAATCCCCTTGTGTGGGGGAGGGAAAAGAGTGCTGGGGGATATGGCCTTCTTTCCTTCTGGGCTCTTTGGTTGATCTAACCATTAGATTGGTATCAGATAAACAGGAGGGGGGAAAAAAGATAAATTTTGTACCTGTGCAAGCTCCATAAAACTAGGAAACCCAAAGAGCAGTCAGGTAGTAGAAACTTCTATAACATCCTGAGCTTTGGGGAGGTATAATCCCTAAAGTAACCTTTTTACCAAGAAGCTTGTCTGCTTAACAGAGCAACATTTGTTTTTCAAATATCTCTGCCTGCATGTGAATGGCCTTGCTTCCGTTTGTATCCTCAGACCCAGGTCTCCTTTCCATTGTAAATTTGGGCAGTTGTGGTGGTTTAGCTGCTAAATTGCTCTTGCGACCCCACGGACTATAGCCCACCAGGCTCCTCTGTCCATGGGATTTTCCAGGCACGAATAAGTTGCCATTTCCTTCTCCAGAGGATCTTCCTGACCCAAGGATTGAACCTAGGTCTCCGGAACTGCAGGCAGATTCTTTACCGACTGAGCTACCAGGTAATTTGGTGGTGGTGGCGGGGGGTAGGGTTGGGGGAAACTGTTCCTGAATCTGCTGGGTTTTTATTGCCTTTAGTTCAAAGAAATCCTCATGCCAAAGTGGCATATTTTGGGGCAACAAATTTAGCTCCCCTACACAGAGACTTTCATAGTTAAAACTTCCAACATTTGCAGTGGCTTCTACTTGAGAATTGGCAAGATTGCTTTCTGTTAGATACTGCTTTTTGTTTGGAGAAGATAACTTTGCTAAGTTACTTTGAGTTAAAGGTAACCCTCACATTCCATATCCCCACATCTCTCTCTCACACCCACCCACCCCTCACTTGCTGTACTCCTGCGAGGCAGAGAGAGCTGAATTGTTCCGCGTAATAAGGTAAGAGAGAATCCGAGTTTCTGTGCGCTCCTCTAGCAGGGTGCCTGGGAGTGGGAAAAACAAAGATGAGAAGTCTTAAAAGAGAGGGGCCGAGCATCTTAGCAGAAGCCAAGAAGGCAGAGAGGAGAGGGCTTTTACGAGCTATTTTCACAAGTGTTAGAAAAGCATGTAATCCTGAGGCAGTTGTATTTTTGTCTCCCATTAGCCTAGTGGTTCTCAGCAGAATGAAGTTTGCCCCTCAGGGAACACTTAATGTCTGGAGACATTTTTGGTTCACAGCCGGAGGGGTGCTACTGACGTCCAGTGGGTAGAGACAAAGGATGCTGCTAAAGATGACGCACTGCACAGGGTAGCACCCACGACAGAGTGACGTGGTCAGGATATCAGTAGTGCCAAAGTTGAGGAACACTTTATTCACTCCTTAATTATGCCCATGTGTGAAAAGAACTCCATGGATTTTCAGGTTGCTCTCGGGAAATATGAGCAGCCTCAGTCTAACACTGTACATGTCCATTTACTTGCAGAAATTAATACTCCAAATTTGCTTTCAAGTTAAGCTTCTCACCCAGTAGTCAGAGAACTGTGCTAGATGATGTTTTTGTTTTGATTCCCAGCCCATCTCAGGACATTGTGTGCGTGTGTGTGTGCGCGTGCGCGCGCTTAGCAACTCCAGGTACTGCAGCCCGCCATTGTGTGTGTGTGCGCGCGCGCGCGCGCGTACCCGCCAGGCTTTTCTGTTCATGGGATTCTCCAGGGAAGAATACTGGAGTGGGTTGCCATTTCCTCCATGCATTTCCTCCAGTGCATCTTCCCAACCCAGGGATCAAACCCATGTCTCCTGCGTCTCCTGCATTGGCAGGCAGGTTCTTTACCACTGTGCCGCCTGGGAAGACATTGATTACTTGTCAGTTAAGGTCTTCATTGTCTGTTGTTTTCATCATTGTCATTGTTTTAGATTTTGCCTCTTTTAGGCAGGCAATGCTGCAGAGTGGTTAAAGGGTTAAACAATAGAAGGTAAGACATAGCCTTCGTGTGAAGCCCACCTTGCCGTTACCTACCTTAACCTCTCTTGGCCTCAGCTTCTCATCTGTAAAATAAAAATAATAACCCTACCTTACAAAGCTATTTTAAAATTAAATGAGTAAGGCATATTTTTTTCAAAAGGAAAAAACTGAATTGATATTTTATATTCTGTTTTATGAATTTCCAATTTAACAGTAATTATAAACTGCTTAGACCAGAGGACAGATTGTCTATATACCTGTGAAACTTATCCAAATTCCACATCTCTATCCTGTACACAGTTGGCAGAAATTATATTTAATTTTTTATTTGAGTTCAGTATAGTCGGCCACCTTCAGATGACACAATTACAAAGAAAAAAAGAGAAATAAAAAATATATCTGACTCCTTAGCCTTTTACTTCCTTTCCTATGGAAGGAAGTAAAAAGTTTCTATAAGTTTTATAATTATATTTCAGGTAAATACTAGAATAATAAAGTCATATCATTGAAAAAAAATACTTACAAGATTATAAAGCACATAGCTAAAGACGTTGTTCCTGACTAGATTTTTCCGTCAAGTCTGTTTGTTAATTGCAGACCTTCCGGTCTTTTACTAGTAGTTATTTCATTGCCCATGTGTTAGTATAATCTAGTTGTGATAGATGTAATGTTACCAAATGCAGGGTTCACTGAGTTACTCTGCCAGGTTATGTAGATTCCTTCCTCCTCATAGTTATGTTTAGGACACCTTGACTTCAGGAATTTTAGTGAAAAGGGTCATCATCCCAGTTAGAGGAGTCTGTTCTTCAATTTAAGATATTTGTGGCTTTGAAGTGCTTACTCTCCAATTTCAGCTTATTGACCCTCACACGCTGTCTTGCTTTCTCCTCTTAGCAAATCTGTTCTTACCCTTAAATTGCAACCCAAAACTGCAACAGTCCCCAACTGGCCCATTCCATCTCCTGGTGCCCATTTAGCACCTACTGTAAATCCTTGCTTGAATAAAGCATGACATGGTCTTTTCTTTGTATTGCTTTATAATTATAATCTGCTTGCTGAAAATGTATGACTTGTGTTTTTACAAAGCATTCAGCATATTTACCAAGTCCTGAGAAAGAGGGTGTATTTGCTTTCTGAGTGGCTTAAAAAAAAAAGTGGTTGTTCCTGAAACCTTAAAAATCACTGTCTCTGGATTCTTTTTTGATTTGAAACTTAGAAAATGAAATATTAATACAGAAAAAGCCTTTGGTCACCACTTACTTTGAAAAATCAGGTTGTCAAGGATTACTTTGAGTCATCACTGAATGAATGACAGGAGCAGTGGGTCTGCATTTTTTTCAATCAGATCTACTTGCATTAAATTCCATCCGGAGGAGATGGCCTATTATGAAAGCAAAAAACACTTTTCTGTAAAGTCACATTTGCCCCTTTGCTCACTGCTTATTTTCCATGTTTATATGAGTGATAAAGTCTGGTAATGACAAGATCACCTATATAGCACCATTTTCTTAGAAACACTTTATGTAATTGTTCCATTTTGAATTATGGCTGATTCTAAGAAAAGCACTTCTTTCATTCCTCAGCAACTAAAAGGAACCTGCTAAATGTTTCAATTTTATCCATCTTCACCTAGGTGGTGTTACTGATGGATTCCGCTCGTCCACCACACAGCAAAGCCAGTCTAATGACACCAGCTTGTGGTGAAGAACAGGCAGCTGGTGCTCAAAACACCCAGACACTCCAAGGGCTTCCAAGGAAAGGTTTGTACTTATTTATTTGATTTGCAATATTCTATAAGTTTCAGGTATACAACATAGTGGTTCATAATTTTTAAGAATTTGACTCCATTTATAGTTATAAAATACTGGCTGTATTCCCTGGGTTGCACACTATATCCTAGTAGCTTATATATTTTACAGAGTAGTTTATACCCCTTAATCCCCTACTCCTACCTTGCCCCTCTAGGAAAGGGTTTTTTAACGTAACATATTTGAGGTGCAGGTCGCAGCTCGTAGACTTTGTTCTTATTGGTTGGTGGTGAAATTAACAGCCTTCTGGTTCTAACTAGTTTGTGATCTGCATGCTTGTGGTTAGCATGTGGTCACAGTCTGCCACCTGGGGAGGCAGGTCTTGATTTCTGCAGCACAACTCAATGGTATATGTATATTCTTTGAGGAAGAACTAGGACTCTGTTTTACTGCTTAAACATTTGTTTAAGCTTTGGTTGCAGGAAAGGGGGACTCCTTCCAGAGCCCAAGAGAGGGCTCTTGTCTAACACTTGGAAATGAACTGTCTGAGGAGACACATGTGCTGACAAAGCAAGAGACTTTATTGGGAAGGGGTGGCCGGGCAGAGAGCAGCAGGGTAAGGGATCCCAAGGGAATTGCCCTGCCACGTGGCTCACTGTCTTGGGTTTTATGGTGATGGAGTGAGTTTTCAGGTTGTTTCCTGTCAATCACTCTGACTCGGAGTCCTTGGTGGCGCACACATGGTTCAGCCAAGATGGATTCCAGTAAGAAGGATTCTACGAAGCTGGCAAGACATATGCACTGGCATCTCCTCACTCCATTTGACCTTTCCCGAAGTCTTCTGGTTGGTGGTAGCTAGTTCTGTGTTCCTTACTAGGACCTCCTGTTGTAAGATAACTCATGCAAGTGGTTGCTGTCATTCCTGGCCAGGGTGGGTTGTTTCAGTCAGTGGTTCCCCCAACAGTATCATTACTTTCCTTTCTTGACTGCTTTTTGTTTCTGCATTCACTGACTTCTGTGCTTCTTCTCATCAACTGGCTATAGACTGGATGTTTCAATGAACCCCTTCATCTCAGGATGCTAATAGCAAGTCCAGGTTGCACTTCTGACCAACTGGCCGTAAATCACAGGTTCCCATGACCCCTCCTCTGATTCAGTTAATTTGCTAAAGTGACTCATAACACTCAGAGGAACATTTTACCTAATAGATCAACATTTTATTACAAAAGGATGTAACTCAGGAACAGTGAGGTGGAAGAGATATATAGGGCAAGCTGTCACGGTCTATGCACAGGTTGGAAAGAATTTCCAGAAATGAGACAGAATGAGAGGAGAATAAAGTGTATTGGGGTAGGAGATTCTGTTAGAACAGCGGCCTGGCCCAAGGGAGAGCTGAACTCTTTCTCAGCCTAGTAGATAATTTTTATAGCCTCATGACAGAAAATTCCTACTGGAATTGTGGCATTAGGTGATTGGTTAGGATGCTGTAGGTGGGTGATGCTGGTGGTCATTTGCTCAGTTGTGTCCGACTCTTTGCAACCCCATGGACTGCAGCACACCAGGCTTCTCTGTCCATTACCATTTCCCAGAGTTTGCACAAACTCAAGTCTCTTGAGTCAATGATGCCACCTAACCATCTCATCCTCTGTCACCCCCTTCTCCTCCTGCCCTCAGTCTTTCCCAGCATCAAGGTCTTTTTCCAGTGAGTTGGCTCTTGAATCTGGTGGCCAAAGTATTAGAGCTTCAGCTTCAACATCAGTCCTTCCAATGAATATTTAGCACTGATTTCCTTTAGAATTTACTTCTTTGGTCTTGTTGCTGTCCAAGGGACTCTCAAGAGTCTTCTCCAGCACCACAGTTCAAAAGCATCAATTCTTTGGTGCTCAGCCTTCTTTATGGTCCAACTCTCACATCTGTACATGATTACTGGTCCATTTAACTATATGGACCATTGTCAGGAAAGTAATGTCTCTATTTTTTAAATACACTGTATAGGTTTGTCATAGCTTTTCTTCCAAGGATCAAGTGTTTTGTTTTTGTTTTTGTTTTAAAGCGTCTTTTAATTTCATGGCTGCAGTCACCATCTGTAGTGATTTTGGAGCCCAGGAAAATAAAGCCTCTCACTGTTTCCATTTTTTTTCCACAATCCATTTGCCATGAAGTGATGGGACCAGATGCCATGATCTTCGTGTTTTGAATGTTGATTTTTAAGCCCGCTTTTTCACTCTCCTCTTTCACTTCCATCAAGAGGCTTTTTAGTTCCATTTTGCTTTCTGCCTGCCATAAGGGTGGTGTCATCTGCATGAGGTTGTTGATATTTCTCCCAGCGGTCTTGATTCCAGCTTGAATTTCATCCAGCCTGGCATTTTGCATGATGTACTCTGCATGTGAGTCAACTAAGCAGGATGACAATATACAGCCTTGATGTACTCCTTTCCCAATTTTGAGCCAGTCCATTGTTCCATTTCTGGTTCTAACTGTTGCTTCTTGACCTGCATATAGGTTTCTCAGAAGACAGATAAGGTGGTTTGTTATTCCCACCTCTTGAAGAATTTTCCACAGTTTGTTGTGATCCATATAGTCAAAGGCTTTAGCATAGTCAATGAAACAGAAGTAGGTGTTTTTCTGGAACTCTCTTGCTTTTTCGATGATCCAGTGGATGTGGGCAATTTGATCTCTGCTTCCTCTGCTTTTTCTAAATCCAGCTTATACATATAGAAGTTCTCTATTCATGTAGTATTGAAGCTTAGTTTGCAGGATTTTGAGCATTACCTTGCTAGCATTTGAAATAAGTGCAATTGTGTGGTACTTTTTGTTTGTTTGTTTGTTTGTTTTTTGACTTTTGCTGGGGCTTTATTGCTGCACTGGCTTTCTGCTGCTTCGCTGCTGCTAGCTGTGGTGAGCGGAGGCTGCTGTCTCGCTGTGGTGCAGAGGTTTCTTGCCGCAGTGGCTTCTCTTGTTGCAGAGCTCGGCTCTAGGCCGTGTAGGCTTCAGTAGTTGCGCCTCCCGGGGTCTAGAGTGCAGGCTCAGTAGTTATGGTGCTTGGGCTTACTTGTCCTGCTGCATGTGGGATCTTCCGAGACCAGGGATCGAACCCATGTCTCCTGCGTTGGCAGGTGGATTCTTTACCACTGAGCCACCTGGGAAGCCCCTGTGTGGTACTTTTAACATTCTTTCACATTGCCCTTCTTTGGGACTGGAATGAACACTGACTCTTTCTAGTCCTGTGGCCACTGCTGTTTTCCAGATTTGCTAACATATTGAGTGCAGCACTTTCACAGCATCATCTTTTAGGATTTGAAATAGCTCAGCTGGAATTCCATCACCTCTGCTAGCTTTATAGTGATGCTTCCTAAGGCCCACTTGACTTCACACTCCAGGATATCTGGCTTTAGGTGAGTGATCACACCATCGTGGTTATCTGGGTCATTAAGATCTTTTTGTACAGTTCTGTGTATTCTTGCCATCTCTGCTTATTATCTTGTGCTTCTGTTAGGCCCATGCCATTTCTGTCCTTTATGGTGCCTATCTTTGCATGAAATATTCTCTTGGTATCTCTAATTTTCTTGAAGAGATCTCTAGTCTTTCCCATTCAATTTTGTTTCTCTATTTTTTTGCATTGTTCACTTAAGAAGGCTTTCTTATCTCTCCTTGCTATTCTTTGGAACTGTGCATTCAGATGGGTATATCTTTCCT
Source organism: Antilocapra americana (assembly GCA_007570785.1). Taxonomy (NCBI): domain Eukaryota; kingdom Metazoa; phylum Chordata; class Mammalia; order Artiodactyla; family Antilocapridae; genus Antilocapra; species Antilocapra americana. The sequence goes on from ML663466.1 coordinate 781,171, forward strand.
TTTCTTTGCCTTTCACATCTCTTCTTTTCTCAGCTATTTGTAAGGCCTCCTCAGTCAATCATTTTGTCTTGTTGCATTTCTTTTTCTTGGCATGGTTTTGGTCATGGCTCCTATACAGTGTTACAAACCTCTGTCTGGGTTCTTCAGGCACTCTATCATATCTAACCCCTTGAATGTATTGTCACTACTACTGTATAATCATAAGGGATTTGATTTATGTCATATCTGAATGGCCTAGGATTTTCCCTACTTTCTTCAATACAAGTCTGAATTTTGCAATAAGGAGTTCATGATCTGAGCCACAGTTAGTTCCCGGTCTTGTTTTTGTTGACTGTATAGAACATCTCCATCTTTGGCTGCAAAGAATATGCTCTGTCTGATTTTGGTATTGGCCATCTGGTGATGTTCATGTGTAGAGTCTTCTCTTGTGTTGTTGAAAGAGGGTGTTTGCTATGACCAGTGTGTTCTCTTGGCTAAACTGTGTTAGCCTTCACCCTGCTTCATTTTGTTCTCCAAGGCCAGACTTGCCCATTACTCCAGGTATCTATTGACTTCCTACTTTTGCATTCCAGTCCCCTAAGATGGAAAGGACATCTCTTTTTTGGTATTAGTTTTAGAAGGTTTTGTAGGTCTTCATAGAGCCATTCAACTTCATCTTCTTGGGGATTAGTGGTTGGAGCATACTGTGATGTGGAATGGTTTACCTTGGAATCGAACTGAGATCATTCTGTTGTATATGAGATTGCACCCAAGTACTGTGTTTTGGACTCTTTGGATGACTATGAGGGCTATCCATTTTTTCTAAGGGATTGTTGCCCACAGCAGTAGATATAATGGTCATTTGAGTTAAATTCACCCATTCCCGTCCATTTTAGGTCACTGATTCCTAAGATGTCGATGTTCACCCTTACCATCTCCTGTTTCACCACTTCCAATTTACCTTGATCCACAGGCCTAACATTCCAGGCTCCTATGTGATATTGTTGTTTACAGCATCAGACTTTACTTCGATCCCCAGTCACATCCACAACTGGGCATTGTTTCCTCTTTGGCTCAGCCTCTTCATTCTTTCTGGAGCTATTTCTCCACTCTTCTCCAGTAGCATATTTGGCACCTACTGACCTGGGGGCTCATCCTTCAGTGTCATATCTTTTTGCCTTTTCATACTGTTCATGGTGTTCTCAAGGCAAGAATGCTGAAGTGATTTGCCATACCCTTCTCCAGTAAACCACATTTTGTCAGAATTTTACCTAATGTGGGGTCAGGAAACTGGCCAGTTTAGATCCGGAGGCTCATGGTAACAGTTGCTGTGGGGCTTGGTCAGTTTCAGAGATTTTTGTTCTGTGACCTTGACATAGGACATACAAAATATGTAGGAATGAGTGGAATTTCCTCTCCAGGTGCTCGTCTTCCAGCAGTTCCAAGTGTTCACCAAAACAGACCCTCTCAGAGCCCCATCCTTTTTTGGGTTTTAATGGAGGGTTCATTACATTGTCACAGTTGATTAAATCATTAGCCATTGTGGATTGATTCAACCTCCAATCCTTCTCCCCTCCCCCAGGGTCAAGGGAAGTGAAAGTGTTAGTTTCTCAGTGTCTGACTCTGCGACCCCATGGACTGTAGTCCACCAGGCTTCTGTGTCCATGGCATTCAAGAGGCAAGAATACTGCAGTGGGTTGCCGTTCCCTTCTCCAGGGGATCTTCCTGACCCAGGGATCAAACCTGGGTCTCCAGCACTGCGGACAGATTCTTTACCTGAACCACCTGGGAATCTAGATTCAAGGGCATAGGACTGAAAGTTCCCAACCCTCTAATCACAGGGTTGGCTCCCCTGGCAACACATCCCCACCTCACTAACATAACAGAAGACCCTTGTTGCTCTCAGCACTTAGGAAAGGGAAATATATTTTGGCTATCTGAATGAATCTATATTTCTTCTAAATCACAATATCACTCAGTTGCTCAGTTGTGTCTGACTCTTTGCTACCCTGTAGACTGTAGCCCACCAGGCTCCTCTGTCCATGGGATTTCCCAGGCAAGAATACTGAAGTGGGTCGCCATTTCCTCCTCCAGGGGCTCTTCCTGACCCAGGGATCAAACCCATGTCTCTTGCGTCTTCTGCATTGGCAGGCGATTCTTTACCTGCCAATGCAGGTATTGGAATTCTTGGGATTCTTTACCACTGTGCCACCTGGGAAGCCCCACATCACAATATCACAAATACCTACTAGCACAGGCAACAAAAGCAAAAATAAATAAGATCACATCAAATTAAAACCTTCTGTACAGCAAGGGAACAAACACCAAAATGGAAAGGCAACCTACAGAATGAGAAAAATTTGCAAAGCATATATCTGATGAATGGTTAGTTTTCAAAATATATTAAGAATGCCTACAACACAATGGCAAAAAAAGTTTTAAATAAAAAATTCATTTTAAAATGAGCAAGAAAACTGAATATGCATTTCTCTAAAGAAGACATAGATACAAAAAAGTGCTCAATATCACTAATCATCAGAGAAATGCAAATCAAAACCACAATGAGATATCACCTCCCACAGATTTAGAATGGCTATTATCAAAATATGTTATATTATTACATATAACAAGTGTGGTGAGGATGTGGAGAAAAGGGAACCCTTGTATACTGTTGTTGGAAATATAAATTGGTACAGTCATTATGAAAAACACCATGGAGTTTCCTCTAAAAATTTAAAATAGAGCTAGGATATGATCCAGCAGTCCCACTTCTGGTATAATATCTAAAGGAAATAAAGTCACTTATCCCAAAGAGATATCTGCATTCCCATGTTCATTGTACATTTTTCACAGTTGCCAAGATGTGGAAATAATCTAAATGTCCATTGATGGATGAAGGGGTTAAAAAATACGCTATATAGCTACAATGGAATATTATTCAGCTTTAAAAGAGACAGAAATCTTGCCATTTGCTGCAACATGAATCAACTTGGAAGACATCATGCTACGTGAAATTAGCTAGACATAGAAGGAAAAATGCTGCATGATACCACTCCTATGAGGAATCTAGTCACACTCATAGAAGCAGAAAGCAGAATGGTGATTGCCAGGGGCTGAGGGAAACGGGGAAAAGGGAGATATTAATGAAAGAGCACAAAGGTTTCTTTATACAAGGTGAATAAATCCTAGAAATCTACTGTACAACACTGTGTGCATAGCTAACAATACTGTATTGTATACTTAAAACTATACTAAAAGCATGCATCTCATGTTACGTGTTTTTATCATAAAAAAATAATGAAGGGAGGAGAAAACTTGAGGTATGGATATGTTTGTTTATGGCATAGATTATGATGATGGTTTCATGGGTGTATACATATCTCCAAAACAAATATCTACAGATTATAAAACATATTAAATATCTACAGATTATGATGATGGTTTCATGGGTGTATACATATCTCCAAAACATATTAAATATCTACAGTTTTTGGTATGTTATACTTAATAAAGGATTCTTGTAAGTGACTGAAAGAACACAAAGGACACTGAACGTTAGAAGGATAACAAAAGAAATGGCAGAATATGAGGACTAGACACAGAAAGGAAGTGAGAGAATGCCACAAACAAACGGTGCCTGTCGCTTTACCAAGGTGTATCTTAAAGCAGGGACAAGAAAGATGTCCAATGTCAGAGTTTCCCAACTGATATCAGTGGATTTATTCTCATCAGTTCAGTTCAGTTGCTCAGTCATGTCTGACTCTTTGCAACCCCATGAACCACAGCACGCCAGGTCTCCCTGTCCATCACCAACTCCTGGAGTCTACCCAGACCCATGTCCATTGAGTTGGTGATGCCATCCAGCCATTTCATCCTCTGTCGTCCCCTTCTCCTCCTGCCCTCGATCTTTCGCAGCATCAGGGTCTTTTCTAATGAGTCAGCTCTTTGCATCAGGTGGCCAAAGTATCGGAGTCTCAGCTTCAACATCAGTCCTTCCAATGAACACCCAGGACTGATCTCCTTTAGGATGGACTTGTTGCATCTCCTTGCAGTCCAAGGGACTCTCCAACATCCAACACCACAGTTCAAAAGCATCAATTCTTCAGCACTCAGCTTTCTTTATAATCCAACTCTCACATCCATACATGACTACTGGAAAAATCATAGCCTTGACTAGATGGACCTTTGTTGACAAAGTAATGTCTCTGCTTTTTAATATGCTGTCTAGGATGGTCATAACTTTCCTTCCAAGGAGTCAGCGTCTTTTATTTTCATGGCTGCACTCACCATCTGCAGTGATTCTGGAGCCCAGAAAAATAGTCAGCCACTGTTTCCACTGTTTCCCCATCTATTTGCCCTGAAGTGATGGGACCAGATGCCATGATCTTACTTTTCTGAATGTTGAGCTTTAAGCCAGCTTTTTCACTCTCCTCTTTCACTTTCATCAAGAGGCTCTTTAGTTCTTCTTCACTTTCTGCCATAAGGGTGGTATCACCTGCATATCTGAGGTTATTGATTTTTCTCCCAGCATTCTTGATTCCAGCTTGTGCTTCCTCCAGCCCAGTGTTTCTCATGATGTACTCTGCATATAAGTTAAATAAGCAGGGTGACAATATACAGCCATGACGTACTCCTTTTCCTATTTGGAACCAGTTTGTTGTTCCATGTCCAGTTCCAACTGTTTCTTCCTGACCTGCATCCAGGTTTCTCAACAGACAGGTCAGATGGTCTGGTATTCCCATCTCTTGAAGAATTTTCCACAGTTTATTGTGATCCACACCGTCAAAGGCTTTGGCATGGTAAACAAAGCAGAAGTAGATGTTTTTCTGGAACTCTCTTGCTTTTTTGATGATCCAGCAGATGTTGGCAATTTGATCTCTGGTTCCTCTGCCTTTTCTCAAACCAGCTTGAACATCTGGAAGTTCATGGTTCACGTATTGCTGAAGCCTGGCTTTCAGAATTTTGAGCATTACTTTACTATCGTGTGAGATGAGTCTAATTGTGCAGTAGTTCGAGCATTCTTTGGCATTGCCTTTCTTTGGGATTGGAGTGAAAACTAACCTTTTCCAGTCCTGTGACCATTGCTGAGTTTCCCAAATTTGCTGACATATTGAGTGCAGCACTTTCACAGCATCATCTTTCAGGATTTGAAATAGCTCAACTGTCATTCCATCACCTCCACTAGCTTTGATCGTAGTGATGCTTCCTAAGCCTCACTTGACTTCTCATTCCAGGATATCTCTCTCTAGGTGAGTGATCATTACCATCGTGGTCATCTTGGTCATGAAGATCTTTTTAATACAGTTCTTCTGTGTATTCTTGCCACCTCTTCTTAATATCTTCTCCTTCTGTTAGGTCCCTACCATTTCTGTCCTTTATTGAGCCTATCTTTGCATGAAATGTTCCCTTGGTATCTCTAGTTTTCTTGCAGAGACCTCTAGTCTTTCCTGTTGTATTGTTTTCCTCTATTTCTTTGCATTGATTGCTGAGGAAGGCTTTCTTATCTTCCCTTGCTATTCTTTGGGACTCTGCATTCAATTGGGTATATCTTTCCTGTTCTCCTTTGCTTTTAGCTTCTCTTCTTTTCACAGCTATTTGTAAATCCTCCTCACATATAAATCAGTGAATATACTAAGGACTTGCAGTTTATTTCCCCATTTTACACATGAGGAAACTAAGAAAGGTTAAAGTCACAGGGTTGCTAAGTGGCAGAGTTAAAACTCAAACTCAAGCCTTCCAGAGGAATTTTTTCATTTCACCTGGGAGACTGAAACATAAAATTGAATGTAAAATATTTAAGTAGGCACCTGTTGCTAATGGCTAATACCTCTATAGCAACAAATTTTCCCTAAGACAGCTGTTCCCTTGGTGATTTAATTTATGCCCTGCCATTAGCCATCTCCATTAGAAAGAAAAATTGCCGACACTTTGAGCAGGGCAAGTCGAACAAAATCAAATCTCAGGGAAATTTTATGGCACTAGAAGAGACGTGAGTAATCCTCTAACACAGTAGACTCCTTTTGCAAACAAGGAGAGTCTTGTCAGAGACTTCCTTACTCCTCCAAGTGTTGCCCCAGACCAGCAGCACCTATGTTACCTGGGAGCTTGTTAGAGATGAAGACTCATCCCAGACCTAGTGAATCAGAACCCCCAGGGCCCACTATAGTTGGAGCTCCACTGGGCTAAGTGAGTTATCTCATAATTAACTTGTAAAAATGCAGCTCTTCTAATTTCTGAGTTTAGTGCTTTTTCCAGGATACCAAATGGCTAATAAATATCAATATTCCCTCTTGGACTTCCCTGGTGGTACAGTGGATAAGAATCTGCAGGGGACACGGGTTTGATCCCTGGTCTCGGGAGATCCCACATGCCACAGAGCTGCTAAGCCCATGCGCCACAACTACTGAAGCCCATGAGCCTAGAGCCTGTGCCCTCCAACAAGAGAAGCCACTGCGATGAGCAGCCCGCGCACTGCGGCTACGCAGTAGGCCCTGCTTGCTGCAGTTAGAGAAAGCCCTCGCATAGCAACGAAGACAGATCATAGCTGGGAAAGCATTTATTTTCTATTATACCAAGAATATAACATCCACCCCCAATAATATTTTATAGAAAACTTTCTGTCTCATGAAATCCTTTAGATACTGGTTTTGAAGTAGACTGGAAGGCATTCTCCCCTGACCATGTCAATCCCTGATTTTTTTCACTCTTCTGGATTGACTGACTCATCAATAAATCTGTTTGATTCTGAAAAGTAGTTACGCTTTTGTCCTTACGTTCGGGAATTATCATGAGCACAATCCTGAGGTTGGAAAGCCTTGAAGTTTGTGGACGAGAATTGCCGATGTGTCTCTTGAGGAAACCTTTGCTCTCAAAGCTGAACCGGCTGGTCTGCCTTATTTCAGTAACTAGTGAAGTCTTCCCTGAAGTTTGCCACGCAGACCTAGAATAATGTCTGTTTTGGAATGTTAGATGTTTCCATATGGTTCTTCTGGAGTAGGAAATGGCAACCCACTCCAGTATTCTTGCCTGGAAAATCCCATGGACAGAGTTGCCTAGAGGGCTACAGTCCACAAGGTTGCAAAGAGTCAGACATAATTGAGCACAAAGACACACACATACACTCTCTGTCTCTCTCTTTTTCTCTTTCTCTCTCTTCTTTATTTTATTACCGCGAACCATTTTAGATGAGTTGCTCTGTTCAGGTTGGGATGTTATCCCAGGGAAGTCTCACCTGTGGGCTCATGGTCAAGGGAGGAGGGAATTGTGTCAGGAGCCCCAGATTTGACCTTTATTTTGAAAGCTGGGGCTTGACATTTGCTGGGAAGAGACTGCCTGGAGTAAAGGTTTGTCTGCTTCTAGCTGCTCGGCGTGTCAGACCAAAGAACACTGGTAAAGTTCTTGGTTCCTGCCACTCCATACCTCACTGGGTTTTGGAGACCTCTCTTTGACAGACTCTTTAAGATCTGGAAGAAGAAGACAAGTAGGTCTGGCCTAGGCTCTTATCAAATTACTGCTTTTGCCCTGGGTCCCAGAGCATGGGAGATTGTGTGTGACCCTTTAAAATTGAAGTCTCTGTTTTCCCCAGTCCTGTGGGACTCCTACTGTTAAGCACTGCTGACCTTCAAAGCCAACTTCTTTCAGAGCTCATCTTCCTGGTGCAGGACCCCAAGCCTGAGGAACCTGATGTGGGGCTCAGAACTCTGCTGTGAGAGAACCTCTGCAGGACAGTTATTCTCCAGTTTGTGGGTCACTCATGGGGGCTGGTGGTAATGGGATTAGATTATATCTCAACTCTGCCCTTCCTTCTTTATATCTTTAGTTGTAGAAGATCTTTTCTGGTAGTTTCCAGTGTTTTTCATCAAAGGTTGTTCTCTAGAGAGTTGTGATTTTGTTATCAAATTGAGTCATCTGGACCCTGCTCAAGCCCTAGCACAGCCAAGGCTCTCTGCCTCAGGGGGGACACGTCTTTTTTCTGCTTGGGTTCAAGTAGGTGAAAAACCAGTGCTGAGGTCGACACAGAACTTTATTCAGTGGCCAGAGAATGGAGGCAGAGAAGGCGATGGCACCCCACTCCAGTGCTCTTGCCTGGAAACTCCCATGGACAGAGGAGCCTGGTAGGCTGCAGTCCATGGGGTCACTAAGAGTTGGACACAACTGAGCGACTTCACTTTCACTTTTCCTTCTCATGCATTGGAGAAGGAAATGGCAACCCACTCCAGAATTCTTGCCTGGAGAATCCCAGGGATGGAAGAGCCTGGTGGGCTGCTTTCTATGGGATCGCACAGAGTTGGACACGATTCAAGTGACTTAGCAGCAGCAGCAGAGAATAGAGGAGGGGAACTAAGTTCACAGATCAACTTCTTACCCACCTGGTGAGAGGGACTTGATTTTAAAGGGTAAAGACAAAGGGAGGAGGAGTGAGATTAATAACGGGGAGGCATTATTTTACTGGGGAAGGGGCAAGGCTTTTTCAAGGGAGTGGGGTGTCACCTCCTTTTTATCTTTTTTTGATCCTTAATGTCTGATCAGGGCTGCTGGTGGGTGCGTCATTTAAAGTGCTAATGTAATCAAAGTGAAGTTGCTCAGTCGTGTCCAACTCTTTGTGACCCCATGGGCTGTAGTCTGCCAGGCTCCTCTGTCCATAGGATTCTCCATGCAAGAACACTTGAGTGGGTTGCCATTTCCTTCTCCAGGGGATCTTCCCGACCCAGGGATCGAACCTGGGTCTCCTGCACTGCAGGCAAACTCTTTACCCTCTGAGCCACCAGGGAAGCCCAGTGTAATTAAATTAGTGTATAAAGAGGCTCAGAGTCTGTTGGAGGTCAGATTTCTTGTCATCTTGGTCCACCTGGTTTCATCTGTGTGGTTTTTTTTTTTTTTTTTGGCTTGTAGCTTCCTTTCTTATCTCTAGGCTGTTTAACTCAAACACTCTCTGACATCAACCAAAGCAGGATCCTACATGACCCACCTCCCAGAATACTGGAAATAAAAGCATGAATAAACAAATGGGACCTAATTAAAATTAAAAGCTTCTGCACTGCAAAGGAAACTATAAGCAAGATGAAAAGACAGCCTTCAGAATGGGAGAAAATAATAGCCAATGAAGTAACGGACAAACAATTAATCTCAAAAATATACAAGCAACTCCTGCAGCTCCATTCTAGGAAAATAAACAACCCAATCAAAAAGTGGGCCAAAGAACTTAACAGACATTTCTCCAAAGAAGACATAAAAATGGCTAACAAACACATGAAAAGATGCTCAACATCACTCATTATCAGAGAAATGCAAATCAAAACCACAATGAGATATCACTTCACACCACTCAGAATGGCTGCAATCCAAAAATCCACAAGTAATAAATGCTGGAGAGGATGTGGAGAAAAGGGAACTCTCTTACACTGTTGGTGGGATTGCAAACTAGTACAGCCTCTATGGAAAACAGTGTGGAGTTTCCTTAAAAAACTGCAAATAGACCTGCCATATGACCCAGCAATCCCACTGCTGGGCATACACACCGAGGAAACCAGAATTGAAAGAGCCACGTGTACCCCAATGTTCATCGCTGCATTGTTTACAATAGCCAGGACATGGAAGCAACCTAGATGCCCATCAACTGACGAATGGATAAGAAAGCTGTGGTACATATACACAATGGAATATTACTCAGCATTAAGGAAAAATTCATTTGAATCAGTTCTACTCAGATGGACGAAACTGGAGTCCATTATCCAGAGTGAAGTAAGCCAGAAGCAAAAACAACAATACAGTATATTAACGCATATATATGGAATTTAGGAAGACGGTAACGAGAACCCAGCATGCGAGACAGCAAAAGGAACGCAGATGTATAGAATAGACTCGTGGACTCTGTGGATGAGGGAAAGGGTGGGATGATATGGGAGAATGGCATTGAAACATGTTAATTATCATATGTCTAAGCAATAGCCGGCCCAGGATTGATGCTTGGGACTGGTGCAATGAGATTTCCCGGGGGGAGGGAGGAGGGAGGGGGGTTCTGGAGGGGGAGCATATGTGAACCCATGGTGATATCATGACATTGTTTGGCAAAACTAATAATAATAAAAAAAATGTTATAAAAAAAAATAAAGATTTATGTTAACTTCTGCTAAAGGTGGTGGCAGGGGCGTGGCAGGTTTTGAGTGAGGACTCCGGCTAAAGGTGGGGGTTGATTTTTGAGGGAAGACCTGGAGCAGCTCAGGGATACAGTTCTGGTGTGCTTATGAAAGGAGGTGAGCCCAGGGTCTCTCTTCTGTGCCACTGTGGTCACTCTTGGGAAGTGTTCCCCTCCTTTTTTTGTTTTCCTTTGTGCTTAGTCTGGTTACGCTTGCTTGTAGGGTACAGGGGCCTTGTCCCTAGCACTTCAAACCAGAATATCTCAGCTCACCGGGCCAGGGTGCAGAAGCATGGTGCCTGGCCCTCCAGCCATTTTTTCCCTCAGACTCCTTAAAGCAGAACTATTTCTGTACCTTCACCATAATTCTTCTTATGGAAGATCTTTAAACTTTGACAGTTTAAAAAATTAAAAACTTCTGTTAAATACTCTTATGATTGAACAAACAAAACAGACAAAAATTGTAAACTAAATTCAGAAACAATAAGGCACATAAAAATCAATCCTGAAATGATATCCAAGTAAATGCCCATGTATAATAGCTGAAACTTTCAGCTAATTAGTTTGCTAACCTTGGGTGAGTTACTTATCTTCCCTGGAGACAATAAGACCCCTCAGCTTTACCATTTAAGATTTATTGTAATATGGTATATGTGAAATGTTCTAAAATACAGTAGGGAAGTTCTAGGTACAAATTGATTTGTTAGTATTACAGTCTGAAAGCCATTGTATTCTCATTTATATAACCTCTAGGTTATACCCTAGAAGTCAGCCTAGGTTGCATCCATGTGCTTTGGAAGGATTGGACCATTCCCTGACACTGCAAACCACCGTTTTCTTTTCCTGTCACCAAATTTGAATTTATTTTAAAAGTCACATTTTTATACTTCCAGACAAGATAGCCATAGCTCTATTTCTTTGACTTCATTGCTAGTGCCACCTAATAAACACATAAAAACACATTGAAGCCATTTTCTTCTCTTTTTGTATCATGCTTATATGGTGGATCCAAGTGAATATTTCATTTCTTATGAAAACAGAAAACAACTATAAGCTTCCATGTGGTTGACTCAGCACATCCTGCATCTTAGACAGGATTGTAAGGAAATAATTACAAAAAAAATATTGTTTTGCTCATTTACTGAGTACTATAAATGCTTGAATTGTTGTGATTTTGAGTTAGAAGGAAACTAACTGACTATTTACTGTAATCCTCTCATTTTATCATTGTGGGGACTGAGCCTCAGAAAAATAAGAATTGTCCAAAACTGCACAACTAGTTAGCCGCAGAGTCCAACTCAACTAATCCTACAAACCATGAGGGAAAGGAGTTTATTTTATTCTGCCAAGCTTCTTCTCAGTTCAGCTGTTTCTTTTTAATCAAGGATACTTTTCAGAAGGCTTGATCTCACCTATAAGAATCTTCACTACTGATTCTTTTTTATTTTATTTTATATTTTGGCTGTGCTGGGTCTTCTTTGCTGCATGCAAGCTTTCTCTAGTTGGTTTGTGGGTTTCTCATTGAGGGGCTTCTCTTGTGGAGTATGAGGTCTAGACACGTGTTGCCTGCATTGGTAGGCAGATTCTTAACCACCAGGGAAGTCTACCGTGGATTCTTAATTTCTTTATTTAGTGCTCATTGAATTGTACTAGTGCTAGCTTATCTTCCTAAGGCTTTAGTCTGGAATGCTTTTTTTTTTGCCACTTGTCTCTAGTAAATATTAATAGTAACTCATATTTCAAAATAACCCTCATTTTCTTTCTTCTCAGCAACCAGTTCTTTAAATCTTACATGAAAACTTCAGGGGTGTTTGTTAAGAGTGGATGTTCCAGGGTCAGAGAGCCCTGGATTGAAATCCTTAGTCTGCTCTTGACTCTGTGATAGAGTGGTACTTGGAACTATTGACAGATTCCCTCTACATTTTCTGGTACTTGTTGACCTTTTTCTGCTTAAATAGATGGATGTTTGTAAAAGGGAAGATATGATATAGCAAAAGAGCCTAGAAAAAGAGTTTGAATTTCAAAAATTCAGGCTTTTGGCTACAGAGCCCTAAGCTTTGAAGGACCTCAAGTAGTAGGTAGACCATGATGATTTAAGGGTGAAACTAAAAATATTCCTGGGATCTTAAAACCTGCTGTTGAGTGGGGGAAAAAAAAGGCTAGACACAAGAGTGTATGCTATATGATTCCATTGATGTGACCTTCCAAATCAGGCTAAAACTAATTCATCTGTAAAAAATCCAAAAAGTGATTAAGGTGCAGAATTTTTTTTAATTAGTTTTGCCATACAATGACATGATATCACCATGTGTTTACATATGCTCCCCCTCCAGAAGCCCACTCCCTCCTCCCTCCCCCTGGGAAATCTCGATGCACCAGCCCCGAGCATCAATCCTGGGCTGGCTATTGCTTAGACATATGATAATTAACATGTTTCAATGCCATTCT
>ML663466.1:802075-898498 GCA_007570785.1 Antilocapra americana
CTGGTGATGTCCATGTGTAGAGTCTTCTCTTGTGTTGTTGGAAGAGGGTGTTTGCTATGACCAGTGCATTCTCTTGGCAAAACTCTATTAGCCTTTGCCCTGCTTCATTTTGTACTCTAAGGCCAAACTTGTCTGTTGTTCCAAGTATCTCTTGACTTCCTACTTTTGAATTCCAGTCCCCTATAATGAAAAGGACATCTTTTTTGGTTGTTAGTTCTAGAAGGTCTTGTAGGTCTTCATAGAACCATTCAATTTCACTTTCTTCAGCATTACTGATTGGGACATAGACTTGGATTACTGTGATATTGAATGATTTGCCTTGGAAATGAACAGAGATCATTCTGTCGTTTTTGAGATTGCACCCAAGTACTGTATTTCAGACTCTTTTTTTGACTATAAGGGCTACTCCATTTCTTCTAAGGGATTGTTGCCCACAGTAGTAGATAAAATGGTCATCTGAATTAAATTTGTCCATTGCAGTCCATTTTAGTTCACTGACACCTAAAATGTTGATGTTCACTCTTATTCTCTCCTGTTTGACCACTTCTAATTTACCTTAATTCGTGGACCTAACGTTCCAGGTTCCTATGCAGCACTGCTCTTTACAGCATCGGACTTCACTTCCATCACCAGTCACATCCACAACTGGGTGTGGTTTTCGCTTTGGCTCTGTCTCTTCATTCTTTCTGGAGTTATTTCTCCACTCTTCTCCATGGGAGGTTATCAAAATTGATGTTCTGTGGAGGGATGGTGGCTAAAATCTTCTATTCTGACTGATGTTACTGTCCTTGAACAATTTCTACTTGGAGAAAAATTACAGATTTAGTAGAAATCTCCTATTCAGCTTTCTGGCTGATGTCACTGTTCTTGAACAATTTCTACTTGGATCAAAGTTAGAGACTTATATTAGGCTTGTTGGATTTAGGTAAAGAACAAGGGCAGAAAGTAAATCAGCAGCTGTTGTGCCAGTGTCAGTAGGAGGAGATCAAGACAGTTACATTGGTGAATGATTGCTCTGCTGTGCTCCTATTGACATTTCAACATTTTTCAGTCAGACTTTTGTCATAGGAAAGGAAAAAAATTAATTGGTGTCTTAAAGCTTGAAGATAACCTGTATAAGTCAGTATGTTCCCAGTGGCAGATGACTTAGAATTTGATCAAACATCTAAACAAGTCTTATGTCCAAGTTCCTGTGCTCTGCATCTTAAAATACAATAAACATATCCAACAGACACTGCACATCTCTTGCCACTTGCTTCATTGACAGTGGTGTTTTATAGCATTATTTTACATCAGTGGACATAATAAATAGTTCTGGGTAAGGTTAGTGCTAAGGAACTTCTTTATGAGAGTTTTTTAAAATTGATTTTAATTGGAGGATAATTATTTCACAATATTTTGATGATTTTTGCCGTATATAGACATGAATCAGCCACAGGTACACATGTGCCCCCTCATCCTGAACCTCCCTCCCACCTTCCTCCCCACTCCATCCATGTGGTTGACCCAGAGTGCCAGCTTTGAGTGCCCTGCTTTATGCATTGAACTAGCACTGGTCATCTGTTCTATATATGGTAATATACTTGTTTCAGTGCTATTCTCTCAAATCATCCCACCCTCACCTTCTTCCACAGAGTCCAAAAGTCTGTTCTTTTCATCTGTGTATCTTTTGTTGCCCTGCATGTAGGATCATCATTACCTGTCTTTCTACATTCCATATATATGCATTTATATACAGTATTTGTATTTCTCTTTCTGACTTACTTCACTGTATAATAGGCTCCAGTTTCATCCACCTCATTAGAACTGACTCAAATGCATTCCTTTTTATAGCTAAGTAATATTCATTTGTGTATATGTACCACAACTTCCTTATCCATTCATCTGCTGATAGACCTCTAGGTTGCTTCCATGTCCTAGCTATTGTAAATAGTGCTGTTATGAATATTGGGGTACATGTGTCTCTTTCAATTCTGGTTTCCTATAAGAGTTATTTTAATTGAATCTCCAAAGTTTGTTGAAAGGCAATCTAAGCCATCATTCAGTATAGGTATGAATCCTTAAGTCTTTATCTTTTCTTAATTTTAAGTTTCCAAAACAATATTTTATGGTAGAGAGTAGAAGAGTAAGTCCAGCCCTGGTGCTTTGTTGGCCCTCAAGGAGAAGTGTCACAGAATTTTCAGAAACAGATAAACTCATAATCATGCACATCTTTGCCACAGTTGAAGGAAAATGGACTGGATTAGTTGTTTTATCAGAAGCTTAATCAAAGTACAAGTAGAACATATATGATATATGGCATGTGAAAATTTCAGTATTGTTTATATCTCAATTTTCTACCAAATTAATCTATAAATTTCATAGAACACTAATCCAAAGCTCAAGAGTGGTCACTTGACCATCTAGTTTAGAAGATAGTATGTTAGTCACTCAGTCATTTCTGATTCTTTGTGACCTCATGGAGTGTAGCCCTCCAGGCTTCTCTGTTCATGGAATTCTCCAGGCATAACTATTGGAGTGGGTTGTCATTCCCTTCTCCAGGGGAACTTCAGAAGAAAAGGCTACCAAAAATAAATATGGGCAATAATGTGCAATTACCAGTTTATTTCTGGCAATGTATCACGGAAAACTCTTGTACCTGTATACTAGGAGACATGTTGTTTAGTTACAAATCATGTCTGCCTTTTTTGTTGTGACCCCCTGGATGGTTGCCAGCCAGTCTCCTCTGTCCATGGAATTCTTCAGGCAAGAATACTGGAGTGGGTTGCTATTTCATTCTCCAGGAACTCTTCCTGACCCAGGGATCGAGCCCATGTCTCCTGCACAGACAGGTGGATTCTTTATCACTGAGCCACCAGGGAAGCCCCCAGGAAACATGTATGATCATTTAAATAGAATCATGTTTGCATTAACAGTAAATAAAAGAATCATTCCAGATATCAGTCATTGGTAGATTGGATACATGAATCTTAATATATACACACATACAATGGAATGCTATTCAGCAGTGCAACAAACGCTCTGTCTCCTGTCTGCAGACTCTACCCCAATCCTAGAGAGTGTCTTATGAATGCCTGTGACAGGCAACCCACAGGGTGGGTCAGACTAGAAGAAGAAAGTGACCCACAGAACTCCAAACCTTGGATGAATTCAGGAAGCACACTGTGATGGCACCCTCACAGACAAAGGACTGCACATATTTTTATTTTTTCTGGGTCTCTTCTCTAGAGTTTGAATGTATCATCACTACATAATGACTCCAAAAGAAGAAACTTTAACATTCAATTTTACATCAAATGCACAAAGTATGGAGTTAGATTAAATTGTTTCTTAGTGCCCTCAGTCTTTTGATCAAAATAGAAGTTGTTTTTTCTTTGTGATAGATAATAGTTGTGTCTTATCCTAGAATTGCAGCCAATTTTTCAATAATAATTTTGCTTTCCTTTCAGCCTAAATAAAAGCTCACTGTTTCAATCTTTGTGAACACTGGTTGGAATAAGGGTCATAAGCCTAAAATACTAGGATTTGTTAACATCTAGTTAGCATTGACATTATTATTCAACAGCACCCTTCTCCCTATTTAAAACATTGTAAACGTTCTTAATTTATCCTAGTATGTTTCTCCCCCTGAAAGCTAAAGTTAAGAGCCAGAATGTTATTAAAACACTTCAGAGATGCTTTTTTCAGTCACACAAAACTGAGCCGCTCTTTTATTCTCCCACACTCAGCCTCTGACATGGCCTCCTTGAGTTGAAAGTAGAGCACAGGCTGGCAGCAAGGACTTCACCCTGATCCTCTAAGCCAGTGTGTTAGTGAGCTTGGGGTGTCATAACACAGTACCACGAACTGGGTGGCTTAAACAAAAGAATGTACATACATGTACATCCCATAGACAGAGGAGACTGGCTGGCTACCATCCAGGGGTCACAAAAAAGACATGATTTGCAACTAAACAACTAAACAACATGTCTCCTAGTATACATGTACAAGAGTTTTCCATGATATATTTCCAGAAATAGAATAAACTGGTAATTGTACATTATGTCCATACATTTTTTTCCCACATAAAGTCTATAGTTTATTGAGATTTCACTCTTGATGTACATTCTGTGGGTTTGGGAAAATGTAAAATTATATATATCAACCGTTATAGTAGCACCCAAAGTAGTCTCACTGCCCTAAAAATCCTCTGTGTTCTAGCTGTTCCTTTTCTCTTCTCCCTAACCTCTGGCTGCTCTTTTTACTACTGTTTCCGTAGTTTTACCTTTCCAGAATGTCATATAGTTGAAATCACACAATTGTAATATCTTCAGACTAGCTTCTTTCATTTAGTAATATGTGTTTAAGGTTTCTCATGTCTTTTCATAGCTTGAAAGCTCATTTCTTTTTCCTGCTGAATAGTATTCTATTGTATGAATGTATCACAGTTTATTATTCATTTACTGAAAAACATCTTGGTTATATCCAGGTTTTGGCAATTATGGATAAAGTTGCTGTAAATATCTATATGCATATTTTTGTGTGGATATAAATTTTAAGTCCTTTGGGTAAATACAAAGAAGTGAAATTGCTGGGTTGTATGTTGAATTTTGTAAGAAAGTGACAAACTATTTCCAAAGTAGGTGTACCATTTTGCATTCCCACCAACAGTAAATGAGAGTTCCAGTTGCTCCACATTCTTGTCAGCATTTGGTGGTGATAGTGTTTTGGATTTTAGTCATTCCAACAGATGTGTTGTCATATCACGTTGTTTTGATGTGTAATTCCCCTAATGATGTGATGTTGAATGTCTTTTCATATACTTATTTGCCATGTGTATATCTAATTTTTGATGAGTGTCTGTTCAGGTCTTTGGCCCATTTTTTACTTGGGTTGTTTTATTAATACTAAGTTTTAAGACTTTGTATATGTATACTTTTTTCATTTTCTAGTTTTAATTTTGTCTTATTTAAAATTTAAATTTTTTTATTTTTTATATAAAATGTATCTATTCTTTTCCAAATTCTTTTCCCACTTAGATTATTACAGAATATTCAATACGGTTCCCTGTGTTATACGGTAGGTCCTTGTTGGTTATCTGTTTTAAATATAGCAGTGTATACATGTTAATCCCAAACTCCCAATCCTCACCTCTACCCTTACCCCTGGAAACCACAGATTTGTTCTCTAAGTCTGTGAGTCTATTTATGTTGTGTAGATAAAGTTTGCTTGTATAATTTTTTTTTTTTAGATTCTACATGTAAGTGATGCCATATGATATTTGTCTTTTTCTGTTTTACTTCACTTAGTATGATATTCTCCTGGTCTATCCATGTTGTTGCTACAAATGGCATTATTTCATTCTTTTTTTTTAAATTGGAATATAATTGCTTTACAACATTGCATTAGTTTCTGCTGTACAGCAAAGTAAATTAACTATATGTATACATATATCCCCTCCCTTTTGAACCTCCCTCATCCCCCATCCCACCCACCTAAGTCACCACAGAGCATCAAACTGAGCTCCCTTTACTATACAACAGGTTCGCACTAGCTATCTATTTTACACATGGCGGTTTATGTATGTCAATTCTAATCTCCTAATTAATCCCATCCTCCCCTCCCCACCCTGTGTCCACATGTCCATCCTCTATGTCTGTGTCTCTGTTCCTGCCTTTTAAATAGGTTCATCTGTACCATTTTTCTAGATTCCACATATATACATTAATGTATATATTTTTTTCTTTTTCACTGTTTATGACAGATTCTAGGTCCATCCACATCACTACAAATGACTCAATTTTGTTCCTTTTATGGCTAAGTAATATTCCACTGTATATATGAACCATATTTTCTTTATCTCTCAATGGACATTTAGGCTGCTTCCATGTCCTGGCTACTATAAACAGTGTTGCAGAGAACAATGGGGTACGTGTGTCTTTTTGCATTATGGTTTTCTCAGGGTATATGCCCAGTAGTAAAATTGCTAGGTCATATGGTAGTTCTTTTTTTTTTCAGTTTTATTTTATTTTTTAATTGGAGGATAATTGCTTTACAATATTGTATTGGTTTGTGCTGTACAACAATGTGAATCAGTCATAATTAAATATATATATATCCCCCTCTTGAATCTGCTCCCATCCCACCCCTCTAGGTTGTCAGAGAGTGCCAGGCTGGGCTCCCTGTGTTATGCAGAAGCTTCCCACTAGCTATCTCTTTAACACATGATGTATATATGGGGCTTCCCTGGTGGCTCAGTGGTAAAGAATCTACTTGCAGTGCAGGAGATAGGAGATGCAGGTTCAATCCCTGGGTTGGGAAGATCCCCGGAGGAGGAAATGGCAACCCACTCCAGTATTCTTGCCTGGGAAGTCCCATGGACAGAGGAGCCTTGTAGGCTACAGTCCATGAGGTAACAAAGAGTTGGATACAACTATGCATTGGATACAACTAAGCACGAGCATGAGTGTATATATATCATGCTACTTTCTCAATTCATCCTACCCTCTCCTTCCTCCACTGTGTACGCAAGTCTTTACATCTCTGTCTGTATTCCTTCCTGCAAATAGCTTCATCAGTACTGTTTTTCTAGTTTCCATATATATGCATTAATATATGATATTTGTTTTTCTCTTTTTGACTTACTACATTTTGTATAAAGGCTCAGGGTTCATCTGCCTCACTATAACTGGCTCAAATTTGTTCCTTTTATGGCTGAGTAATATTCCATTGTGTATATATGTACCACATGTTCTTTATCCATTCATTTGTCGATGGACCTTTAGGTTGCTTCCTTGTTCTGGCTATTGTAAATAGTGCTGCAATGAATATTGGGGTATACATGTATCTTTTGAATCATGGTTTTTTCAGGGTACATGCCTAGGAATGGGGTTGCTGAGTCATATGGTAGTGCTATTTTTAGTGTTTTTAAGGAACCTCCATACTGTTCTCCATAGTGGGTATATCATTCTTACCAACAGTGCAAGAGGGTTTCCTTTTCTCCACACCATCTCCAGCATGTATTGTTTGTGGATATTTTTTGATGATGGCAATTCTGACCATTGTGAGATGATACCTCATTGTAGTTTTGATTTGTGTTTCTCTAATAATTAGTGATGTTGAGCACCCACTCATGTGTTTGTTGCCTTTCTGTATATCTTCTTTGGAGAAATGTCTAGTTAAGTCTTCTGCCTATTTTTTAAAAAAATATTTATGTATTTATATTTATTTGGCTATGTAGAGTCTTAGTTGAGGCATACGGGATCTTTGTTGCAGCACAGACTTCTATAGTGTGACACACAAGCTCCAGAGGGTGCAGACTAGTTGCAGTGCATGGACTCCAGAGAATGTGGACTCTAGAGCACGTGGGCTCTATAGTTGCATCACACAGGCTTAGTTGCTCCCACAACATGTGGGATCTTAGTTCCCTGACCAGGGATCAAACCTGCATCCCCTGCATTGAAAGGCTGATTCTTAACCACTGAACCACCAGGGAAGTCCCCTTTCACCCACTTAAAAATATATATTTATTTGGCTCTGCTCTGTCTTAGTTGCAGCACATGAGATCTTTGCTGTGTCATGTGGGATCTTCCATTACAATTCAGACTTTCTAGTTGTGGCAAATGGGCTCAGTAGTTGCAGCATGTGGGGCTCCAGAGTCTGTGGGGTTCAGTAGTTGTGGCTTGCAGACTTAGTTAGTCCATGACATGTGGGATCTTAGTTTCCTGATCAGGGATCAAACCTACATACCCTGTAATGCAAGGCAGATTCTTAACCACTGGACCACCAGGGAAGTCCCCTGTCCATTGTTTGATTTGGTTGCTTGTTGTTTGGATATTGAGATGCATGAGCTGTTTGTATATTTTGAAAAATAATCCCTCAGTTGCTGTGTTGGCAAATATTTTCTCCTATTCTGAGGGTTGTCTTTTCATCTTGTTTATGGTTTCTTTTGCTGTGCAAAAGCGTTTGAGTTAATTAGGTCTCATTTGTTTATTTTTATTTTAATTACTTTAGGAAGTGGGTCAAAAAATGTCTTGCTCTTTCCCTCCGAGAAGGCAGCGGAGGCAGACTATACAGCCATGGCCAAGATTAAGGCTCGAGACCTTCGCGGCAAGAAGAAGGAGGAGTTGCTGAAACAGCTGGAGGACCTGAAGGTGGAGCTGTCCCAGCTGCGCGTGGCTAAAGTGACAGGCGGCGCGGCTTCCAAACTCTCCAAGATCCGAGTGGTTCGTAAATCCATCGCCCGTGTACTGACCGTCATTAACCAGACTCAGAAAGAGAACCTCAGGAAATTCTATAAGGGCAAGAAGTACAAGCCCCTGGATCTGCGGCCCAAGAAAACACGTGCCATGCGCCGCCGGCTCAACAAGCATGAAGAGAACCTGAAAACCAAGAAGCAGCAGCGGAAGGAGCGGCTGTACCCCCTCCGGAAGTACGCAGTCAAGGCCTGAGCATCCAACAACTGTCAATAAAACAGACAGACCACTGGCTGGCAAAAAAAAAAAAAAATGTCTTGCTGTGATATATGTCAAAGCCTCTTTTCCTCTAAGAGTTTGATACTATCCAGTCTTACATTTACATCTTTAATCCATCTTGAACTTCTTTGTATAGTGTTTGTGAAGGTGGGCCTCCCTGGTGGCTCAGCAGTAAAGAATCCACCTACAATGCAGGAGACACAGGTTTGATCCCTGGGTCAGGTAGATTCCCCTGGAGAAGGAAATGGCAACCCATTCCAGTTTCTTGCCTGGGAAATCCCATGGACAAAGAAATCTGGCTGGCTGCAGTCCATGGGGTCACAAAAGAGTCAGATACAACTTAGTGACTAAACAACAGCAGCATGGTGTTAGGTAGTATTTTTAAGTTCATTCTTTTGCATGCTGCTGTCCAGTTTTCCCAGCACCACTTATTGAAGAGACTGTCTTTTCCACATCATGCATTCTTGCCACCTTTATTATAGATTAGGAGACCATAGGTGTATGGGTTTATCTCTGGGCTTTCTATTATGTTCCATTGATTTATATTTCTGTCTTTTTGCCACCAGTACCATACTGTCTTGATTACTGTAGCTTTGTAGTATAGTCTGAATTGGGGCACCTGATTCTTCCAGCTCTGTTTTTTTTTTCTCTCAAGATGGCTATGGCTGAAAAAAAAGTTTACTGTGAATTTTAACTAAGAATGTTTATAGTTGAAGATCTATAAACTGGAAAATTATTTTCTAATGTTTGGAAGATGTGTGTGCATGCTTAGTTGGTAAGTCATGTTTGACTCTTTGCAACCCCATGGACTTGAGCCTGCCAGGCTTCCCTGTCCATGGAATTTTCCAAGCAAGAATACTGGAGTGGATTGCAATTTCCTCCTCCAGGGGATCTTCCCAACACAGGGATCAAACTCTTGTTTCCTATATTGGCGGGTAGGTTCTTTACCACTGAGCCACTTGGGAAGACAGTTTCTCATGTTGGGTTTAATTAAATATAACTTTTATAAAAAATATTCTGTTAGAAGATGTTTGTTAGAATTACATTAGATGAATTATAGTAAATGCCTTTAATCTGTTTAAAACATTAAGGAGAATCCAACACAGGTGAATAAAAGATAACACTTTGCTTTGTGAAAAAAGATTGCTTTGGCTATTTGGGATCTTTTGTGATTCCGTACAAATTAAAAATTGTTTTGTTATAATTGTGTGAAAAGTGCCATTGGTAGCTTGACAGGGATTTCATTGAATCTGTAGATTGTTTTCAGTAATATAGTCATTTTCACAGTGTTGATTCTTCCAAGCCAAGAACATGGTCTATCTTTCCATCTGATTGTGTCATCTTTGATTTCTTTCATCATTGTTTAATCCTTTTCTGAGTATAGGTCTTTTGCCTCCTTAGGTAGGTAGGACAAGGTATTTTATTGTTGCAGTGGTAAATGAAATTGTTTTCCTTAATTTCTTTTTCTGATCTTTCATTATTAGTGTATAGGAATGCAAGAGATTTATGTGCATTAATTTTGTATCCTTTGCCAAGTTCTTTGATAAGCTCTAATATTTTTCTGGTTGGCATCAATAGGATTTTCTGTGTATATAGTATCATGTCATCTGCACAGTGACAATTTATATTTCTTTTTTGATTTTCTTGTCAGTTCAGTTTAGTTCAGTCACTACAGTATTCTTGCCCGGGAAATCCCATGAACAGAGGAGGCTGGTGGATTACAGTCCATGGGGTCGCAAAAGTGTTGGACACGAATTAGCAACTAAACAACAGTGTTTTTTATTCTTCATTAATGTGGTGTATCACATTGATTTATTTGGATGTGTTGAACAGTCCTTGCATCCCTGGGATAAGTCCCACTTAGTCATGTCATATGATTCTTTTAATGTGTTTTTGGATTCTGTTTACTAGTATTTTGCTGAGGATTCTTGTATCTTTGTTTATCTGTGATATTGGCCTGTACTTTTCTTTTTAGTGATATCTTTGTCTGGTTTTGGTATCAGAGTGATTATGGCCTCAGAAAGTGTTTGGGAATTTTCCTTCCTCTGCAGTTTTTTGGAAGAACTTGAGAAGGATAGATTTTAGCTCTTCTCTGAATGTTAGGTATAATTCACGTGTGAAGCCATCTGGTCCTGTATTTTTGCTTGTTGGAGGTTTTAAATTACAGATTCAATTTCATTACTTGTGATTGCTCTGTTTTTATTTTCTACTTCTTCCTGGTTCAGTCTTAGAAGTTGTACGTTTCTATGAATTTGTCCTTTTCTTCCAGGTTGTCCCTTTTATTGGCATATAGCTGCTTGTGGTAATCTCTTATGATCCTTAGTATTTCTGTGGTGTCATTTGTAATTTTTCTTTTTCACTTATGATTTTGTTGATTTGAATCTTCTTCCTTTTTTTCTTGATGGTCTGGCTAAAGGTTTATCAATTCTGTTTATCTTCTCAAAGATCTAGCTTTTAGTTTTATCGATTTTTTTTCTGTTGTTTTCTTCATCTATATTTTATTTATTTCTGCTCTGATATTTATGATTTCTTTTATTAACTTTTTGATTTTTTGTTCTTTCTCTAGTTGCTTTAGGTGTAAGTTTATTCTTTATTTGAGATTTTTCTTGTTTCTTGAGGTGAGATTGTATTGCTATAAACTTCCCTCTTAAAATTGCTTTTGTTGTGTCCCATAGGTTTTGGGTCCTCATGTTTTCATTGTCATTTTTTCCTATGTATTTTTAAATTTCCTCTTTGATTTCTTCGCTGATCTCTTGGTGATTTAGTAGCATATTGTTTAGCCTCCATGTATTTGCATTTTTTAATAGTTTTTGTCCTGTAATTGACTTCTACTCTCATAGTATTGTGATTGGAAAAGATGCTTGATATGATTTCAGTTTTCTTAAACTTAGCAAGTTTGATTTGTGATCCAGTAATGCTTGATCATTATGTAGTGACATCCCTTGTCCCTTGTAACAGTCTTTATTTTTAAAGTCTATTTTACCTA
This sequence comes from Antilocapra americana, assembly GCA_007570785.1. NCBI lineage: Eukaryota > Metazoa > Chordata > Mammalia > Artiodactyla > Antilocapridae > Antilocapra > Antilocapra americana. Next base: position 813,515 of record ML663466.1, read on the forward strand.
AGTATTGCTACTCTAGCTTTCTTTTGATTTCCATTTGCATGGAATGCCTGTTTCCATCCCCTTGCTTTCAGTCTGTGTGTGTCCCTAGATCTGAAGTGAGTCTCTTGTAGGCAGTATATATATGGGTCTTGTTTTTGTATCCATTCAGCCATCCTGTGTCTTTTGTTTGGAGCATTTAATCTGTTTACATTCTAGGTAATTATCAATATGATTGTTTCTATTATGATTTTCTTAATTATGTTGGATTTGTTTCTGTGAGCCGTTTTCTGCCTAGAGAAGTTCATTTAGCATTTGTTGTAAAGTTGGTTTAGTGGTGCTGAATTCTCTTAGCTTTAGCTTGTCAGTAAAGCTTTTGATTTCTCTGTCGAATGTGAGTGAGATCCTGGTTGGGTAGAGTAAACTTGGTTGTAGGTTCTTCCGTTCACGTATATCCCCGTTCACGTATATCCTGCCACTCCTTTCTGGCCTGCAGAGTCTCTGCTGAAAAATCAGCTAATCACATTATGGGGATTCCCTTATATGCTATTTATTGCTTTTCCCTTGCTGCTTTTAATATTTTTTTAATTCAATTTTTGTTAGTTTGATTAATATATGTCTCAGTGTATTTCTCATTGGGTTTATCCTGTATAAACCTCTGCACTTCCTGGACTTAGTTGACTATTTCCTTTCCCGCACAGAGAAGCTTTTGACTGTCTCTTCAAATATTTTCTCCGACCCTTTCTCTTTCTATTCTTCTGGGACGTCTACAATTTAAATGTTGGTGCATTTAATGTTGTTGCAGAGGTCTCTGAGACTGTTCTTATTTCTTTTCATTCTGTTTTCTTTATTCTTTTTGGCAGATATTCCCACCTTTCTATTTTCCAGCTCATTTATTCATTCTTCTGCCTCAGTTATTCTGCTATTGATTTTTTCCTAGTGTATTTTTCATTTCAGTTATTATGCTATTCCTCAGTTTGTTCTTTAGTTCTTCTAGGTCCTTATTAAACATGTCTTGTATTTTCTTGATCTATGCCTCTGTTCCATTTCTGAGATTTAGGTTGCCTAGTTCCTTTTCATAGTCTTGTAGTTTTTTAACTTGTGGACTTCACTGTTCGCTCAGATAGTAAAAAATCTGGCTGCAATGCAAGAGACCCAGGTTTGATCCCTGAATCAGGATGATCCCCTGGAGAAGGAAATGGCAGTGCATTCCAGTATTCTTGCCTGGAGAATCCCATAGACAGAGGAACCTGGTGGGCTACACTTTATGGGATTGCAATGAATTGGACATGACTGAGCAACTAACACACACACCGTCATCTGTACCATATTTTTTGTCGTTTCATTTTTTTTGGGTAGGCGAGACTGTGTTCCTTCCTTGCTAGTTGTTTGGTCTGAGGCATCCAGCGTTGGAGTTTGCAGGCAGTTGGGTGGAGCCAGGTCTTGGTGCTAAAATGAGGACTACCAGGAGAACTCACACTGATTTATAGTCCTTTGGGTCTGAGGTTCTCTGTTAGTCCAGTGGTTTTGACTTGGCCCTCCCAGCACAGGTGCTCAGGTTTGACCCCTGTCCTGGGAACCAAGATCCCACAAGCTGTTCAGAAAAAAAAAAAGGCAATAAGCAAAAAGGAAAGGAACAATAACAAAGAATAAAATTAAAATTAGAAAAATAAGAAAAAAATGAAACAACAACAAAGCAAAACAACCACAATGACAGGAAAAAACAATGACCATAAAAGGCCCTTGAAGGGGATGGGGCTTATGCTCAGGGCCCTTGTGCCCAGAGAGGTCCCCAGAGGTAGGGATTCACGCCAGAAACCCCAGCAGGCTCACTGGGGCCCAAGCGGGCAGAAGAAACTCTAGTCAAGTTCACCTCCAGTTCCCCAAATATCTCCCCCTCTCCCCTTTAAGGATCCCCTTTAATTCCTGGGTGGACACCTCTGAGTGTGGGAACTCCTCTTCTCGCCCTGCCCCTCAGGGGCACCAGTCCTGTCCCTCCTCCCCTCCCCAGCTTGCCACCTCCACGTCCTACCTGGTCTCATGGGATTCCTACTGTCACTTTAGGTGTCCAAGGCCCTTCACCAGTGTCTGGTAGGTGCCCTAGTTGTCTGTTTTGTTCTTTTTAAAAAATATTTATTTATTTTTAATTGATAGATGATTGGTTTGCAATATTGGTTTGATTTCTGTCATGCATATTAACCATAGGTACACATATGTCCCTTCCCTCTTGAATCTCCCTCCAATCTCCTGTCCATTCCTACCCTTCTAGGTTATTACAGAGCCCCCATTTGAGTTCCCTGAGTCATACAGCAAATTCGCATTGGCTTTCTATGTACATATGTTAGTGTATATGCATCCATGCTATTCTGTCCATTTATTTCACCCTCTCCCTCTTCTCCCCAACTCTTGTCCATAAGTCTGTTCTCTATATCTACGTCTCCATCGCTGCTCTGTGAACAGATTCATCAGTATCATCCTTCTAGATTCCATATATGTATTCATATACGATAATTGTTTTTCTCTTTCTGACTTAACTTCACTTTGTATAATAGGCTCTAAGTTCAGCTACCTCATTAAAACTGACTCAAATGTGTTCCTTTTATGTCTAAGTAGTATTCCATTGTATGTATGCACCACAGCTTCGTTATCCACTCATCTGTCAGTGGGCATCTAGGTTGCTTCCATGTTCTAGCTATTGTAAATAGTGCTGCAGTGAGCATTGGCGTACATGTGTATTTTTCAGTTTTGGTTTCTTCAGGGTATGTGCCTAGAGGTGGTATTGCTGGGTCATATGATGGCTTTATTCCTAGTGTTTTAAGGAATCTCCATACTGTTCTCCATAGTGGCTGTATCCATTTACATTCCCACCAGCAGTGTAGGAAGGTTCCCTTTTCTCCACACCCTCCCCAGCACTTGTTGTTTGTGGGGTTTTCGATGATGGGGCATTCTGCCTGGGGTGCAGTGATAACTCATTGTAGTTTTGATTTGCATTTCTCTAATAATGAGTGATGTCAATCATATTTTCATATGTTTGTTAGCCATCTGTATGTCTTCTTTGGAGAAATGTCTGTTTAGATCTTTTCCCCACTTTTTGATTGGATTGGTTTTTCTGGTATTGAGTTGTATGAGCTGCATGTACATTTTGGAAATTAACTGTCAGTTGTTTCATTTACTATTATTTTCTCCCATTCTGAGGGTTGTCTTTTCACCTTGGTTATAGTTTCCTTTGCTGTGCAAAAGCTTTTAAGTTTAATTAGGTCCCATTTATTTTTGTTTTTATTCCCATTATTCTAGAAGGTGGGTCATGAAGGATCTTGCTATGATTTATGTCATACAGTGTTCTGCCTATGTTTTCTTCTAAGAGTTTTACAGTTTCTGGTCTTAAATTTAGGTCTTTAATCTATTTTGAATTTATCTTTGTGTATGGTGTTAGGAAGTGTTCTAATTTTATTCTTTCACACACAATTGTCCAGTTCTTCCAGCACCTCTTATTGAACAGACTGTCTTTATTCCATTGTATATTCTTGCCTCCTTTGTCAAAGATAAGGTGCCCATATGTGTGTGGGTTTATCTCTGGACTTTATATCCTGTTCACTGATCTATACTGATGCTTCTGTCTTTGTGCCAGTTCCATACTCTTTTGATGACTGTAGCTTTGTAATATAATCTGAAGTCAGGTAAGTTGATTCATCCAGCTCCATTCTTCTTTTCTCAAAATCGCTTTGGCTATTTGGGGCCTTTTGTGTTTCCATACAAGTTGTGAAATTTTTTGTTCTAGTTTTGTGAAAAATGCCATTGGTAATATGAAAGGAGTTGCATTTAATCTGTAGATTGCTTTTGGTAGTATAGTCATGGTGGCTCAGTGGTAAAGAATCTGCATACAGTGCAGGAGACCTGGGTTTGATCCCTGGGTTTGGAAGATCACCTGGAGGAGGCCGTAGCATCCCACTCTAGTACACTTGCCTGGAGAATCCCATGGACAGAAGAGCCTGGTAGGCTGTAGTCCATAGGGTTGCAGAGTTGGACACGACTGAAGCAACTAAGCAGCAGCAGCGGTATAGTCATTTTCACAATATTGATTCTTCCAACCCAGGAGCGTGGAATATTCCTCCATCCGTTTATGTCACCTTTGATTTTTTTTATCAGTGTCTTAAAATTTTCTATATACAGCTCTTTTGTCTTCCTAGGTAGGTTTATTGCTAGATACTTTATTCTTTTAGTTGCAGTGGTAAATGGGACTGATTCCTTAATTTCTCTTTCAGATTTTTCATTGTTAGTGTATAGGAATGCAAGTGATTTCCATGTATTGATTTTTGTATCCTGAGACTTTACTAAATTCACTGATTAGTTCTAGTAATTTTCTGATAGTATCTTCAGGGTTTTCTATGTACAGTATCATGATCATAAGAGGAAATGGACAGATTCTTAGAAAAGTTCAACCTCCCAAGACTGAACCAGGAAGAAATTGAAATTATGAGCAACCCAGTTACAAACACTAAAATCGAAACTGTGATCAAGAATCTCCCCCAAAACAAAGACCAGGGCCAGATGGCTTGCCAGGTGAATTCTGTCAAACATTTAGAAAAGAGCTAATGCCTATCCTTCTGAAACTTCTCCAAAAAATTGTAGAGGAAAGAACACTTCCAAACTCATGAGGCCACCATCACCTTAATACCAAAACCAGACAAAGATACCATGAAAAAAGAAAATTACAGGCCAATGTCACTGATGAACACAGATGCAAAAGTCCTTAAGAAAATTCCAGGAAACAGAATTCAACAACACATTAAAAAGATCATACACCATGATCAAGTCAGGTTTATCCCAGGGATGCAAGGATTCTTCAATATATGCAAATCAATCAATGTGATATACCATATTAACAGATTAAAAGATTAAAACTGTATGATAATATCAATAGATGCAAAAAATACTTTTGACAGAATTCAGTACCCATTTATGATAAAAACTCTTCCTAATAAAGGACATTCTTAACATAATAAACCTTAACACAATAAAGGCCATATGCAACAAACCCACAGCAAACATGATTCTCAATGGTGAGAAACTGAAAGCATTCCCTCTAAGATCAGGAAGAAGACAAGGGTGCCCACTCTCACTACTGTTATTCAACACAGTTCTGAAAGTCCTAGCTGCAGCAATCAGAAAAGAGAATGAAAAGGAATCTACATTGGAAAGGAAGAAGTAAAACTCTTAACTATTTGCAGATGATGTGTTTCATTTTTTTTTTAATGGCTGAGTTATATTCCATTGTCTGTATGTGCCACTTCTTTATCAATTTTCTATTGATGGAAATTTAGGGTGCTTCTGTGTCCTAACTATTGTAAATAATGCTGCAATGAAGAATGGGGTGCATCTGTCCTTTGAAACTAAATTTTTCTCTGGATATATGCCCAGGAAGAGGATTGCTTAGTCATATGATAGCTCTGTTTTAGGTTTTTAAAAAGGAACCTCCATAATTTTCTCCGTAGTGGCTGTACCAGTTTACATTCCTACCAACAGTGTAGGATGTTTCCTGTTTTCTCCACACCCTTTCTAGCATTTATTTTTTGTAGATTTTTTGATGATGGTCATTCTGACTGGTATGAGGTGATATCTCATTGTAGTTTTGCATTTCTCTAATAATTAGTAGTGTTGAGCATCTTTTCATGTGCCTGTTGGCCATCAGTATGTCTTCTTTGGATATATGTCTATTTGGGTCTTCTGCACATTTTTTGATTGGGTTGTTCGTTTTTTGATATTGAGCCTGATGAGCTCTTTGTAAATTTTGGAGACTAATCCCTTGTCAGTTGCATCATTTGCACATATTTTCTCTTATTCTGTAGGTTGTGTTTTCATTTTTGTCTGTCGTTTCCTTTGCTATGCAAAATGCTTTTGAATTTAATTAGGTCTCATTTGTTTATTTTTGTTTTTATTTCTATTACTCTAGGAGACAGCTCAAAGAAGATACTACTGCAATTTATGTAGGAGTGTATTGTTTTCCTCTAAGAATTGTATAGTATCTGATTTTATATTTATGTTTGTAATACATTTTGAGTATATTTCTGTGTATGGTGTTAGAGAATATTGTAATTTAATTTTTTAACATATAGTTGTCCATTTTTCCCAGGACCATTTATTGAAGAGTCCCAGTTCAGTTGTTCAGTTGTGTCTGGCTCTTTGCAACTCCATGAATTGTAGCACACCAGGCCTCCCTGTCCATCACCAACTCCTGGAGTCTACACAAACCCATGTCCATTGAGTCGGTGATGCCATCCAACCATCTCATCCTCTGTCGTCCCCTTCTCCTCCTGCCCGCAATCCTTCCCAGCATTAGGGTCTTTTCCAATGAGTCAGTTCTTCACATGAGGTGGCCAAAGTATTGGAGTTTCAGCTTCAACATCAGTCCTTCCAATGAACACCCAGGACTGATCTCCTTTAGGATGGACTGGTTGGATCTTCTTGCAGTCCAAGGAACTCTCAAGAGTCTTCTCCAACACCACAATTCAAAAGCATCAATTCTTCAGCACTCAGCTTTCTTCACTGTCCAACTCCCACATGCATACATGACCACTGGAAAAACCATAGCCTTGACTAGACAGACCTTTGTTGTAATGTCTCTGCTTTTCAATATGCTATCTAGGTTGATCATAACTTTCCTTCCAGGGAGTAAGCGTCTTTTAATTTCATGGCTGCACTCACCATCTGCAGTGATTTTGGAGCCCCCCAAAATAAAGTCTGACACTGTTTCCACTGTTTCCCCATCTGTTTCCCACGAAGTGATGGGACCAGATGCCATGATCTTAGTTTTCTGAATGTTGAGCTTTAAGCCAGCTTTTTCACTCTCCTCTTCCACTTTCATCAAGAGGCTCTTTAATTCTCTTCACTTTCTGCCATAAAGGTGGTATCGTCTGCATATCTGAGGTTATTGATATTTCTCCTGGCAATCTTGATTCCAACTTGTGCTTCTTCCAGCCCAGCGTTTCTCATGATGTACTCTGCATATAAGTTAAATAAGCAGGGTGACAATATACAGCCTTGACGTACTCCTTTTCCTATTTGGAACCAGTCTGTTGTTCCATGTCCAGTTCTAACTATTGCTTCCTGACCTGAATACAGGTTTCTCAAGAGACAGGTCAGATGGTCTGGTATTCCCATTTCTTTAAGAATTTTCCACAGTTTATTGTGATCCACACTGTCAAAGGCTTTGGCATAGTCAATAAAGCAGAAAGTGATGTTTTTCTGATACTCTCTTGCTTTTTCGATGAGCCAGCGGATGTTGGCAATTTAATCTCTGATTCCTCTGCCTTTTCTAAAACCAGCTTGAACATCTGAAATTCATGATTCACGTATTGCTGAAGCCTGACTTGGAGAATTTTGAGCATTACTTTACTGGCGTGTGAGATGAGTGCAATTGTGCAATAGGTTGAGCATTCTTTGGCATTGCCTTTTTTAGGGACTGGAATGAAAACTGACCTTTTCCAGTCCTGTGGCCATTGCTCAATTTTCCAAATTTGCTGACATATTGAGTGCAGCACTCTCACAGCATCATCTTTCAGGATTTGAAATAGCTCAGCTGGATACCTTTTCTTAATTGTATAGTCTTGTCTCCTTTGTCAGATATTAATTGACCATACTTGCATGGGTTTATTTCTGGGCTATCCTGTTCTATTGATCTATATTTCTGTTTTTGTGCCAATTTCATACTGTCTTGATTACTGTAGCTTTGTAGTGTAGTCTGAGGTCAGGGAACCTGATTCTTCCAGCTTGGTTTTTCTTTCTTATAATTGCTTTGGTTAGTCAGGGTCTTCTGTGTCTTCATACAAATTAAAAATTTTTATTGTTCTAGTTCTATGAAGAATACCATTGGTAATTTGACTGGATTGCATTGACTCTTGAGTAGTATAGTCTTTTTGACAATATTGATTTTTACAATCTAAGAACGTGGTATATGTTTCCATGTGTTTGTGTCATTTTCAGTTTCTTTCATCAGCATTTTATAGTTATTAGAGTACAGATCTTTTGTTTCCCTTGGTAAGGCTTTTTCCTAGATATTTTAGTCTTTTTGATGCAATGGAAAATGGGAGTATTTCTTAAATTCTCTTTCTGATCTTTTGTTGTTAGTGTATAGAAGTGCAACAGATTTCTGTATATTGATTCTGACATCCTGCAACGTTACTGAATTCATGGAGCTCTGGTAGCATCTTTAGGATTTTCTATGTATAGTATCATGTTGTCTGCAAACAGTGTCAGTTTTGAAATCATTTTGGTGTTGTTTAGGGGGACTTCAAAGAGCTCCTGGTCCTCTATGTCTCAGCACAGAAAAGAATTCAGCGAGAAGTATAAGAAGTGATTTATTAGTCTAGGACACTTGTAAGGTTACAAATGGTTAGACTAGTATCGTGCCGCCTCTAGTAGTCAGTGAGTTACATTTTTTATGATCAAAGGAAGAGAGGGGAGTGAGGGAGAAGGCCTTCTTTGTCTTTTTTGAGTAGATGTCACACTTCCATCATCAGTTTCTCCCCTAGTTTGGGCAGAGGAGTTTTCTTGTCCCTATATGGTCAGGCCAGGACTGTCATAGCACTTTGGAAAAATTATTTCAGATCTCAGGACAATGAGGGTCTTTCATTTTGAAAAGTCACCTTTCCTTAAGTGATTGTTTTTTTAATGTGCACAAAGCATGTCCTAGGGGTCATTAACTTGACGACACCATTAGGCAGGTTGTAGGTCGTATTCTCTACTATTTTTTTAATTGTTTTGGGGGCATTGTGCAAAGAACATGTCTTAAGGGCCAGAGAGCATTTGTTGGTGGTTGTGAACTCACTGAGCAGGATGTAGTTCTCCTGTCACGGTTGTTTTATTGCTTTGGGGCATGTCTCTTGCTTCTGTTGCATGGTTTTGTTGCTAAGCGAGTGAGCTTGATTTTATTGTTAAGCAAGCCAGTGTGGCTTTGATGCTAAGCCACTTGTTTTGCTTTATAAGTCAAGCAAGCCCACATTGTTTCAAGATTTTCCCATTACTTTCCTGAATGATTGTTAATCTTGTGGTCTCCAAAAATCCCCTAAGGTTCCCTCTATACTTCCCTAATGGGGATTCTAAGTTAACTATTTGATTATCCTATGATATATGAATTTGGGGTGATGACAATTCATTCCATAGCACAGTGCATCTCAAAAGTGTGTGTGTTGAAGCACCAAGTTGGTTTTGTTTATTTGCTTTGGTTTTAAGTTTAATCTCTTCTGGACCATTCTTTTTATACAAATCCAGTAGAAATGAATCCGTAGAATAAAGGGAAATAGGAAGCAAACCTAGACATGCAAGATATAAAACCTGATTTTTCTATTATTAAACCCAATAAATATAAAATTACTCTGTAAATAGTTTTTTAAAATACTTCTTATTGTGGTAAAATATATATAACAAAAAGTATATAACATAAAATTTATCATTTTAACCATTTTTAAGTGTACACTTCCCTTTCATTAAGTACATTCGCAGTGTTTTACAGTCACCATCACTATCCATTTCTGGAACTTTTTCATCTTCTCAAGTAGAAACTTTGTACCCATAATGCTAATTCTCCATTCCACCCTCCCTCTGTCCCTGGTAAGCACCTTTCTACTTTCTGTCTGTATGAATTTGCCTGTTCTAAGTACCTCACATGAGTGAAATGATACAATATTTGTCCTTTTGTGTCTGTCTTATCTCATTTAGCATATTTTCAAAGTTCACTCATGTTGTAGCTTTTTGAATGATTGATCAAGCTCTTGTTCCCAGTTTCTCTGCTTACTTGCTGGGAGTGTTAGCTTATTGTTTGTGGGCCAGCTTCAGCCCACAGCTTGCTTTCAGACCACACTCTGATTAGTATTATTCTAAGCTATTAAGTAACCAGGTGTACACTTATATGCCTACTTCACTAGGCATTATCCCTCAAGTAAAACCTGGGAAGGTTTGGATAATGGCAAGGTAAAGAAGAGTCATTTGTTTAGTAGGTAAGACTATCTCCATCTAGGATAACATTCAGTAAAAAACAGAGACTATCTTCTCTTGTATTTACCAAATCATAGATACGTTGTATTAGCACTGCCAGTATGGTGAGTTGATGATCAGATTCAATAGGTAACATTAAATTAAACAAAATTTTGGCACATTGAAAGCATAAACCTTATCACAGGCAGTTGTACATTTTTCCTCTTTAGAACCAAGCCTCCAAGCTGCTGCTTATTAGTATGTGTTCGGTTATCAAATGGTCTAAATACAAAACCATATTCTATCAGCATTCTAAGAGTGTTGAGAAATTATCCCCACAGGATTCAAGATGGTGATGTGAGCACATGTCTATCTCCTCTTCCTCCTAAAAGACCCTCACTCCTCCAGTATGTATAATTCCCAACCATTTTCCAGTTTAAAACAAATCTCTCCCCTTCTCTTTCTTGCTGTTGCCCAAACCACTTGCTTCTCGCTAGCCTCATCATTTTCCCTTATGTGACCAAATTGAAATTTTATGGCCTGTAAAAATTCTGTGAAGAAAGGAAATATTAGGGCTCATTGGAAATAAAGGAAATGGATAATAAGGAGAGAGTAAGTAAAAATTCATGCTATAATAAATCATCTTGTCATATTCTTCCTCAATGCCAACTTAAATCTGGCTGAGCTGACTCAGAGGGGTCAGGCAGATATGCTCACTATTCTCCTTTCTGACCCAGATCCTGGAATTGCCCATCCAAAAGGCCTCGAGCCTGCTTCTATAGGACCTGAGCAAACATGTTCCCTAAGACCCCCAGCTAGGGTGTACTGTGCTAGGTATTCCTTGTTGGCAAGAGATGGGTGGAGCTTTAATGTGTGGCCTGGGTATCCACATGTGTGCACAGGGTCATCTCTTGGTGAGGGCTAGACCCTAAAGAAGAAGGGGAAAGGGGGAATCCTCTATGTTGCCACCCTGTGTTGTGGAGCCCGGAATCCAAGAAGCCTATATTCCAGTCTGGCCTTCCATCCACAACAGGGTGTATCTGTCAAGGCAAAGGACATATGTTACTTATATTTGTTAGCTTGACTGACACCTTTTAACCATTTAGACATAAAGGTGTGTAGATATTCTTCATTTTCTTGCCTCAGGCACCAAAAATATTATTAGGACCCCGTCTCTCTTAAAATATTCTCATTCTGCTTGTGACAGTTCACTTTCTTGGCGCTCTTCTTGCCTTTGAACATTATAAGGACTTTACAACCAGGAGGCAGAGTCCAAATTCTGTGCTCTAAAGTTGATCAAATTGCCAACGTCCGTTGGATCATTGAAAAAACAAGAAAGTTCTGGAAAAACATCTACTTTGCCAAAGCTTTTGACTGTGTGGATCACAACAAACTGTGGAAAATTCTTCAAGAGATGGGAATACCAGACCACCTGACCTGCCTCCTGAGAAGTTTGTGTGCAGGTCAAGAAGCAACAGAACTGGACATGGAAGAACAGACTGGTTCCAAATCGGGAAAGGAGTAGGTCAGTGCTTATTTAACCTGTATGCAGAATACATCATGAGAAATGCTGGACTGGGTGAAGTGCAAGCTGGAATCAAGACTGCCAGGAGAAATATCATATCAGTAACCTCAGATGTGCAGATGACACCACCCTTATGGCAGAAAGCAAAGAACTAAAGAGCCTCTTGATGAAAGTGAAAGAAAAGAGTGAAAAAGTTGGCTTGAAACTCAACATTCAGAAAATTAAGATCGTGGCATCTGGTATCATCACTTCATGGCAAATAGATCGGGAAACAGTGAGAGATTTTATTTTTGGAGTCTCCAAAATCAGTGCAGATGGTGACTGCAGCCATGAAATTAAAAGACGCTTTGTCCTTGGAAGAAAAGCTATGACCAACCTAGACAGCTTATTTAAAAGCAGAGACATTACTTTGCCAACAAAGGTCCATCTAGTCAAAGCTATGGTTTTCACAGTAGTTATGTATGGATGTGAGAGTTGGCCTATAAAGAAAGTTGAGTGCCGAAGAATTGATGCATTTGAACTGCGGTGTTGGAGAAGACTCTTGAGAGTCCCTTGGACAGCAAGGCGATCCAACCAGTCCATCCTAAAGGAAATCAGTCCTGAATATTCATTGGAAGGACTGATGCTAAAGCTAAAACTCCAATACTTTGGCCTCCTGATGTGAAGAACTGACGCATTGGAAAAGACCCCAATGCTGGGAAAGGTTGAAGGCGGGCAGAGAAGGGGATGACAGAGGATGAGATGGTTGGATGGCATCACCAACCCAATGGATATGAGTTTGAGTAAACTCTGGGAATTGGTGATGGACAAGGAAGCCTAGCATACTGCAGTCCATGGGGTCACAAAGAATCAGGCATGAATGAATGACTGAACTGACTAAAAGTTGCTTGAAACGTGTTTCCTCTCCAAATGGCCGTATTATCAATTTGATATTGACTTAGAGCATATATTTCCTTTTATTTTCAAGTTAAGCATTTGTTTACATTCTGAAATAATTTTATTTTTTAATATGTAAAATATTGACATGTTATGTGAAAACGTTAACTCAGTAAGTCTTGCTTCTTTCCTCCATTCTCATCCCTCTCACCTCCCACACACTAGAGGCAACCATTTTAATAAGTTGTTTATTTATTCTTCCCAGCATTTCTCCCTGCAGATAGAAGCAAGTATGTGATGTATTCTCATCTCCCATCCCTTTGTTGCACAAAATAGAGTACTGCATAGACAGTTCTGCATCTTGTGCTTTGTCATTAAACAAGGTAGCCTGGGGACCATACTGTACCAGTAGCTTTCTCAGTCCATTTTTATGGCCACATGGAACTCCATGGTATGAACATGACATAGTTTATTCTCACTAGTCCTGTATCATGCATGTGTGGTTTAGTTAGAATATTTTGCTATTCAGATAATACTGCAGTCAGTAACCTTGTCATCTGTCATGTCATAAATGTGCAAGAATATCCTTAAGATAGATTCCTAGAAGAGGGATTCTTGGGTCAAAGAATAAATGCATCTTTAATTTCATTAGACATTGTGAAACTCCCTTTCATAGAAGTTATAGTTTGCTTTCCCCCCAGTAGTGTTTTTTAGTGCTCTTTTCCATAGCCTTGCCTATAGAGTGTGCTGTCAAACTTTGGAATAGAAATGGTCTCTCAGTATATTTTAACCTGTATTTCTGCTATTATTGGTGAGCTTGGTCATCTTTTTAGGTATGTAAAACCCTATTTACATCTCTTTTGCTATACTGTCTATTTTTCTATTTTGCTTTTTGTCTTTTTCATATAAATTTTTGGCTTCCCAGGGTGGTTCAATGGTAAAGAATCTACCTGCCAATGCAGGGGACACAGGGGATGTGGGTTTGATCCCTGACTCAGGAAGATCCCCTGGAGGAGGGAATAGCAACCCACTCCAGTATTCCTGTCTGGGGAGCCTCCATGGGGTCACAAAAGAGTTGGACACAACTGAGCACACACCCACAGATTTTAGGAAAGATATTAACCTTAATTTTGTGATATAAATTACAAAAGCTTTTCCCAGATTGTCATTTGTCTTATGCGTTTTTTTTAATTGTACTTTTAGCCAGGCATTTTTTTTTCTTTTTAAATATAGTCTAATATGAAACTAATCTCTTCTTTTTTGGCTTCTGGGATTTGTCATAATTAGAAAGGCTTTCATCACTCCCAGGTTATAAAGGAATTCACCTTTGTTTTCTTCTGTTGTTCTTCTTCTATTTTTTTCTTCTATTGGAGGATAATTGCTTTACAGAATTTTGTCATTTTCTGTCAAACCTCAACGTGAATCAGACATTGGTATACATATATTCCCTCCCTTTTGAACCTCCCTCCCATCTCCTGCCCCATCCCACCCGTCAAGATTGATACAGAGCCCCTGTTTGAGTTTCCTGAGCCATACAGCAAATTCCTGTTGGGTATCTATTTTACATATGTTAATGTGCGTTTCCATGTTACTCTCTATATACATCTCACCATCTCCTCCCCTCTGCCAGTGTCCATAAATCTATTCCCTATGTCTGTTTCTCCACTGCTGCCTTATAAATAAATTCTTCAGTACCATTTTTCTAGATTCCGTATATATGCATTAGAATACAGTATTTATCTTTCTCTTTCTGACTCACTTCACTTTATATAATATGTTCTAGGTTCATCCACCTCATCAGAACTGACTCAAATGCATTCTTCTTTTGGCTGAGTAATATTCCATTGTGTATATGTACCACAGCTTCTTTATCCATTCATCTGTCGATGGACATCTGGGTTGCTTCCATGTTCTAGCTATTGTAAATAGTGCTGCAATGAAGAATGGGATGCATGTGTCCTTTTCAACCCTGGTTTCCTCAGGATATATGCCTAGGAGTGGGATTGCTGGGTCATATGGTGATTTTATTCCTAGTTTTTTAAGGAATCTCCATAACACCTTCCATAGTGGCTGTATCAATTTAAATTCCCAACAGTGCAAGAGTGTTCCCTTTTCTCCATACCCTCTCCACCATTTATTCTTTGTAGACTTTTTGATGATGGCCATTCTGACCGATGTGAGGTGACATCTCATTGTACTTTTGACTTGCATTTCTCTAATAATGAGTGATATTGAGCATCTTTTCATGTGTTTGTTAGCCATCTGTATGTCTTCTTTGGAGAAATGTCTGTTTAGGTCTTTTTCCCACTTTTTGATTGGGTTGTTTGTTTTTCTGTTATTGAGTTGTATGAGCTACTTGTATATTTGGAAATTAATCCTTTGTCAGTTGGTTCATTTGCTATTATTTTCTCCCATTTTGAGGGCTGTCTTTTCACCTTGGTTATAGTTTCCTTTGCTGTTAAAAAACTTTTTAAGTTTAATCAGGTCCCACTTGTTTGCTTTTCTTTTTATTTCCATTTCTCTAGGAGGTGGGTCATAGAAGATCTTGCTTTGATTTATGTCATCAAGTGTTCTGCTTATGTTTTCCTCTGAGTTTTATAGTTTCTGGTCTTACACTTAGGTCTTTAATCCATTTTTAATTGATTTTTGTTTATGGTGTTAGGAAGTGTTCTAATTTCATTTTTTTACATGTAGCTGTCCAGTTTTCTCAGCACCATTTATTGAAGAGACTGTCTTTGCCCCATTGTATATTCTTGCCTCCTTTGTCAAAAATAAGGTACCCATAGGTGCATGGGTTTATTTCTGGGCTTTTTATCTTGTTCCATTGGTCTATATTTCTGTTTTTGTGCCAGTACCATACTGTCTTGATGACTGTAGCTTTGTAGTATAATCTGAAGTCAGGAAGTTTGAGTCTTCAAGCTCCCTTCTTCTTTCTCAAGACTGCTTTGGCTGTTAGGGGTCTTTTGTGTTTCCATATGAATTGTGAAAATTTTTGTTCTAGTTCTGTGAAAAATGCCATTGGTAATTTGATAGGGATCACATTGAATCTGTAGATTGCACTTGGTAGTATAATAATTTTCACAGTATTGATTCTTCCTACCCAGGAACATGGAATGGCTCTGCATCTGTTTATATCGTCTTTGATTTTTTTCCTTAGTGTCTAATTTTCAGTGTACAGTTTGTCTCGTTAGGTAAGTTTATCCCTAGATATTTAATTCTTGTTGTTGCAGTGGTGAATGGGATTGGTTCCTTAATTTCTCGTTCTGATTTTTCATTGTTAGTATATAGAAATGCAAGTGATTTCTGTGTATTAATTTTGTATCCTGCAACTTTCCTAAATTCACTGATTAGCTCTAGTAATTTTCTGATAGTATCTTTAGGGTTTTTTATGTACAGTATCATGTCATCTGCCAACAGTGAGAGCTTTACTTCTTCTTTTCCAATCTGGATTCCTTTTATTTCTTTTTCTTCTCTGATTGCTCTAGCTAGGACTTCCAGAACTATGTTGAATAATAGTGGTGAAAGTGGACACCCTTGTCTTGTTCCTGATCTTAGGGGGAATTTCAGTACTTGAGTTTGTTTCTGTTTGTTTATTCTTTAATTCTTCTTGGTTTTTGTTAATTGATTCTTGTATTTTCTATGTTTTGTTTTCAAGATTTTTGATCACCTTTATTATCATTATTCTGAATTCTTTTTCAGTTAGTTTACTTTCTTCTTCATTTATTTGGGCTTCTGTGTTTCTAGTTTGTTCATTCATTTGTGTAGTATTTCTCTGCCTTGTCTTTATTTTTTTAACTTATTGTGTTTGAGGTCTCCTTTTCCCAGGCTTCAAGATTGAATTGTTTCTTCCTTTTGGTTTCTGCCCTCCTAAGGTTGGTCCAGTGGTTTGTGTAAACTTCGTATAGGGTGAGACTTGTGCTGAGTTTTTGTTTGTTTGTTTTTCCTCTGATCGGCAAGGCTGAGTGAGGTGTTAAACGTGTCTGCTGATGATTGGGTTTGTATTTTTGTTTTGTTTGTTGTTTAGATGAGGCATCCTGCACAGAGTGCTACTGGTGGTTGGGTGATGCCGGGCCATGTATACAATAATCCCTAGGGTAGTCTAGTCAGAGCTCCCACTCCAAAGGCTCAGGGTTTGATCTTATTCCCTGTGAAACAGTATAGTGGTCCTGAAACTGAGCAGGTCCCTGTTGTTTATTTTTGTAAAAAAATTTAGATGTTTGATCAATTTAGAGGAACTTTTTTGGTATGTGGCATTGGCATTAGTCTTGAAGATTTTGATCATGGATGCCTCCACTTTGCTTGGGTTTTCTGTTATAAGGGTTGGACTTGGCAGTCCTGAGTATCTTTGCACTTACATTAGTTATCTGCTGTTTCCTTTGACCATCAACCCATCCAGGGAATTCCCTTCCAGCTGTTAGGACTCCATGTTTCTACTGCTGAGGGCCAGGGTTCAATCCCTGGTCAGAAAACTAAGATCCCACAGGCTTCTTAGCATAGGCAAAAAGAAAAGAAATTCATACCCCTCACGAAAACTTGTTTGCTATACAGGTTAGCTTCATCGTTTCCTCCAGATATCCCAGAGAACTCAGTTCTCCCAGACTCAACCATTTGTATAGGATTCTTTTTTTTGTTGTTGTTGAAAATCCTTTTATTTCCTCTGTGATTCTTGATAACTGCTTTTTTTCACGACATGCACAGGGCAATGAAAATCTTGCATTTCCAAGGGTGAGGTTTGGGATTTGGGTATTATTCCCACTGCTTATGAATCTGCATTTCGGCTGGAATGATTGTGGGATGTCTAAGGGAGCAGGAAGTAGTAGGGAAAGGCAACACTGTGAAATGAGATGGAGAAAGGCATGTGATATGGGCACTGACTGCCTTTGATTTTCCTGTGGTTCCCCTCCAGCTTTCTTCTTGGCCTCGCCATTGTCTTGGTGTTCATTGAATGAGGGTAATTAATCTTCTTAATCATTTGGGCATGTTTTTAAGAATTTTCCAAATCACTGCTGACTCAAAGTTTGCATAGGAGGCTTTTCTCTAGGGAAATGTAAATGAGCTGTTTCACTAAGGAAGAAAGTTTTCAGGTGTGAGAAAATGGATGAATATTTGCTCTCTGTGAAAATTATTTTCATACTAAATAATGCAGCTGTCAATCCCAGAGTTGGTTTCTCAAAAATTTACTGCCAAACTGTTACTTGCTGATCCGTGCCTACAATGAAAGTTGTTTATCCATTTACAAGTCCTAAGCCTTGTTTGAGTGCTTTCTGCTCAAAGCAAAATGCCACATGTGTTCAGTTTAAATTGTCTATAGCTTTCCTTTACCATTTTCTAGAATCTTGTCTATTCTGATGGCTTAACCCGATCTTCTCTTTCAAATATGGGAACTCATCAAAAAATGAACTAGCTTTTCCTTTACGCTGATCTTTATTTCAGTTTATTTCCAATCCAGTTGATCTTTATTTCAGTCAAAAATTCATTCGTTTTTAAAATTGAGACCATAATGAGGGGAGATGGGATACCTGTATTGAGTTGCCAGACAGGAAGCTCTCAAAAGGTGCATGAACTCAAGTGGGAAAGTATTTCCCCAATATTTTACTTGATTGTAAAGTTACTGTGCTGTGAGCAATGTTTTTATTGCTGACAGATGTCCCAATATTGTTAGCCTGAAAGTACCTTGAGGGACAAGCACCATATTTAAAGTATGCCATAAAGCCATAGTTTCAGGGAATTTATTGTTATATCAACTGAATGTTTGATAATTGTAATTTGGTGATAACATTATTCATTTCTAATTTTTTTAATTTATTTTTTCATTGAAGGATAATTGCTTTACAGAATTTTGTTGTTTTCTGTCAAACATCTACATGAATCAGCCATAGGTATACATATGTCCCCTCCCTCTTGAACCTCCCTCCCATTTCCCTCCCCATCCCACCCTTCTAGGTTGTCACAGAGCCCATGTTTGAGTTTCCTGAGTCATACAGCAAATTCCCATTGGCTATCTATTTTACATATGATAGTGTAAATTTCCACGTTACTCTCTCCATACCTCTCACCCTCTCCTACCCTCCCCACCACCAAGTCCATAAGTCTGTTCTCTATGTCTGTTTCTCCATTGCTGCCCTGCAGATAAATTCATCGGTACCATCTTTCTAGATTCCATATATATGCATGAGTATACAATATTTACCTTTGTCTTTCTGACTTACTTCACTCTGTATGATAGGCTCTATGTTCATCCACCTCAGTCGAACTGACTCAAATGCATTCATTTTTATGGCTGAGTAACATTCCATTCTATTTATGTACCAAAGCTTCTTTATCCATTCATCTGTCAATGGACATCTAAGTCAATGGACATCTAAGTCAATTAATCTGTCCATTCATCGTTATCCATTCTTTATCCATTCATCTGTCAATGGACATCTAAGTCAATTCATCTATCAATGGACATCTCCTTCTCCTCCTGCCCTCAATGTTTCCCAGCATCAGGGTCTTTTCCAGTCAGTCCTTCACATCAGGTGGCCAAAGGATTGGAGCTTCAGCATCAGTCCCTCCAATGAATATTCAGGATTGATTTCCTTTAGGATTGACTGGTTTGATTTCCTTGCAGTCCAAGGACTCTCAAGAGTCTTCCCCAACACCACAGTTCAAAAGCATAAGTTCTTCAGTGCTCAGCTTTCTTTATGGTCCAATTCTCACATCCATACATGACTACTGGAAAAACCAGAGCATTGACTAGATGGACCTTTGTTGGCAAAGTAATGTCTCTGCTTTTTAATATGCTATCTAGCTTTGTCATTGCTTTTCTTCCAAGGAGCAAGTGTCTATTAATTTCATAACTTAAGAAATACAACTTCTGTAATACGATCCCACAAATTTCCAGTCACCATGCTAATAAATAGGCATCCAAAGATAAAGATGGTTAGGATACAATCTCTGCCCTGTTTGAAATACTAATTTTGGCCTTCTCAAAACTCCATTAATTTTTAGGTTGCTTTTGTTTTTGGCAGTGTTTTTAGTAACTCATATATGGGGACTTTAATTCTCTCCCTCAGTTGGAAGCATCAGGTTGGCAGGGTAAAAGGCGAAGAGAAATGAGTCATCCAGAAGCCACTAAAGCTGATGATAATGTAGCTGTAAATCATGTGAGGGGGAAATTAATGACTGAAGATCTTTGGCTGGGAAATTAGAGGCAGTGGGAGAACTGTCTTCAGGTTATTTCAAAATGGAAAATAGAGGTCAAGTTGGTCTATTGACTTTTACACCCTTGTGTCCTTCAAAATAAACTGTATGTGTGGGATGAAGAAGGAGGCCTTACAAATAGCTGAGAAAAGAGAAGCAAAAGGCAAAGGAGACAAGGAAAGATACACCCCATCTGAATTCAGAGTTCCAAAGAATAGCATTTAAAGAAGATTTAAAGAAGCCTTCGTAAGTGAACAATGGAAAGGAATAGACAAAAACAATAGAATGGGAAAGACTGGAGAGCTGTTCAAGAAAATTAGAGATACTAAGGGAACACATCCTGCAAAGATGGGCACCATAAAGGACAGAAACAGTATAGACCTAACAGAAGCAGAAGATAGTAAGAAGAGGTAGCAAGAATACGCAGAAGAACTCTACAAAAAGATCTTAATCACCCAGATAACCATAATGGTGTGATCAGTCACCTAGAGCCAGACATCTTGGAGTGTGAAGTCAAGAATCATCACTATGAACAAAGCAGGTAATGGTGATAGAATTCCAGCTGAGCTAGTTCAAATCCTAAAAGATAATGCTGCTAAGGTGCTGCATCAATATGCCAGCAAATTTGGAAAACTCAGCAGTGGCCACAAGATTGGAAAAGATCAGTTTTCATTCCAATCACAAAGAAGGGCAGTGGAAAGAATGTTCAGAGTACCACACAATTGGATCATCATCCTTTGGATCATCAAAAAAGCAAGCAAGTTCCAGAAAAACATCTACTTCTGCTTCATTGACTACACTAAAGCCTTTGACTGTGTGTATAACAACACACTGTGGAAAATTCTTTAAGCAATGGGAATACTGGACCATCTTACCTGCCTCCTGAGAAACTTGTGTGCAGGTCAAGAAGCAACAGTTAGAACCATATACAGAACAACAGACTCGTTCCAAATTAGGAAAAGAGTATATCACCCTGCTCATTTAACTTATATGCAGAGTACATCATGTGAAATGCTGGGCTGGATGAAGCACAGGCTGGAATCAAGATTGCAGGGAGAAACATCAATAATCTCAGGGATGCAGATGACACCACTCTTATGGTAGAAAGAGAAGAGGAACTAAAAAGCCTCTTGATGAAAGTGAAAGAGGAGAGTGAAAAAGCTGGCTTAAAACTCAACATTCAAAAAATAAAGATGATGGAATCTGGCACATCACTTCATGGCAAATAAATGGGGAAACAATGGAAACAGTGAGAGACTATTTTACTGGGCTCCCAAATCACTGCAGATGGTGACTACAGCCATGAAATTAAAAGACGCTTGCTCCTTGCAAGAAAAGCTATGACCAACCTAGACAGCTTATTTAAATGCAGAGACATTACTTTGCCAACAAAGGTCCATCTAGTCAAAGCTATGGTTTTTGTAAAAGTCATGTATGGATATGAGAGTTGGACCATAAAGAAGACTGAGCACTGAAGAATTGATGCTTTTGAACTGTGGTGTTGGAGAAGACTCTTGAGAGTCCCTTGGACTGCAAGTAGATCAAACCAGTCAATCCTGAAGGAATCAATCCTGATTATTCATTTGAAGGTCCAATGCTGAAGCTGAAGCTCCAGTACCTTGGCCACCTGATGTGAAGAGCCAACTCATTAGAAAAGAGTTGGCTCTTTTTTTTTCTTTTTTTTTTCCCCTCCCTTTTATTGTTTTTGTCATACAATGCCATGATATCACCATGGGTTTACATATGCTCCCCCTCCAGAAACCCCTCCCTCCCCGCGCCCTCCTCCCTCCCCCCCAGGAAATCTCGATGCACCAGCCCCGAGAATCAATCCTGGGCTGGCGATTGATTAGACATATGATAATTAACATGTTTCAATGCCATTCTCCCATATCATCCCATCCTTTCCCTCATTCACAGAGTCCGCGAGTCTATTCTATACATCTGCATTCCTTTTGCTGTCTCACATGTTGGGTTCTCATTACTGTCTTTCTAAATTCCATATATATGTGTTAATATACTGTATTGTTGTTTTTGCTTCTGGCTTACTTCACTCTGGATAATGGACTCCAGTTTCATCCATCTGAGTAGAACTGATTCAAATGAATTTTTTTTTAATGCTGAGTAATATTCCATTGTGTATATGTACCACAGCTTTCTTATCCATTCGTCAGTTGATGGGCATCTAGGTTGCTTCCATGTCCTGGCTATTGTAAACAATGCAGCAATGAACATTGGGGTACAGGTGGCTCTTTCAATTCTGGTTTCCTCGGTGTATATGCCCAGCAGTGGGATTGCCGGGTCATATGGCAGGACTATTTGCAGCTTTTTAAGGAACCTCCACACTGTTTTCCATAGTGGCTGTACTAGTTTACATTCCCACCAACAGTGTAGGAGAGTTCCCTTTTCTCCACATCCTCTCCAGCATTTATTGCTTGTAGATTTTTGGATTACAGCCATTCTGACTGGTGTAAAGTGATACCTCATTGTGGTTTTGATTTGCATTTCTCTGATAATGAGTTGGCTCTTTTCTAACATCAGGGTTGGGAAAGATTAATGTTGGATGGATTGAAGGCAAGAGGAGAAGGAGACTACAGAAGATGAGATGGTTGGATGGCATCACTGACTCAATAGACATGAGTTTGAGCAAGCCTCAGGAGATGGTGAATGACAGGGAAGGCTGGCATGCTGCCATCCATGCAGTCACAAAGAGTCAGACATAACTGAGTGACTGAACAATAGCAATGTGTGGGGTGGAGAACATGAGAAGTGGACCAAGAGAGGAGAGAGGGTGTTAAGTCAATAAGAACTGGAATCTGAGAGAGGTTCTTGGGGACTCAAGATAGGAGTTGTTAATGAACCAAGAAAAAGGATGAGCCAAGATCTAGGGTAACAGCAGCTACCATGTTGTCAGTATTACTAAGAACAAACAGAAAGTCCAGAAGAGTACAGGCAAGATTTGTTCTGTAAAACAAGATTACAGAACTGAGAGTTTGGATTAGGACATATGGGCCAAGAGAGCAATTGCAAAATAAGTGATGGGGCCCTAGATGATATGTGTTGGGGTGTGTGTTATAGTAACAGACCAAAAGCTGAGGGAACCAGAGCTTAAAGCAGAGATCAGAGATTGGAAGGAACAGGAATGTATAGCTACGAGACAGTCCATCATTGCCCAGCTGTGCCCTGTATCTCCTTCTCTCTGCCTTTGCCCACATAGGCAATCCTACCTCTCCTTGCAAATTTATTTCAGATGCTATCTCCTTCACAGGGATGGTGGTATCTTCTCTGTGCTTTCTTTGTGCCTCTATGATAATTTTTAGGACATTTTGTCTTACATCTTCTCAAACAGGCACACAGACATACTAATTCTCTGAGAATGAAGATGCCTTGCTCATTTCCTTCTGAGAATGAAGATGTCTTACGTAATCTCTAGGGCAGTGACTGCACATGGCAGTTCATCACCATATTCTCTACAAAAGCTCTTTCTCCATACCTCCTGAAGCACACAAAATGATGACAATAACTACAGCTACAACTTATTGAGCACTTAATTATGAACCAGACACTGACACTAATAACCTCCGTGCCTAACTTTCTCATCTGGAAAACTGAGAATAAGCCCACCTATTTCATGAAAATGTCATGGATATATGAAGAGATGCAAGTGAGAGTCTTAGCACAGGGACTAACAAATACAAGCCCTTGACCAATATTTTACCTCAATGTCTGTTTTAGTTAAGAGAAGGAAAAATCCCTAAGATCACTAGGTGTGAAGGGATGCTGTTGGCTGAAGGACAAATGAAATGCTCAGAGATTGCTGAGGACCAATGTACCTTGTCTTCCTTTCATGTCTACTGTTTTGTCTACTTTTTCTATTGGAGAAAAGGAGTCCATCTTCTGTGGACTAGCTTTTTAGTAAGTTATGTAAATTTAGGGTTAGGGTTAGTTAGTACTAACTAGTCACTCAGTCAGGTATGACTCTCTGCGACCCCATGGACTGTAGCCCACCAGACTCCTATGTCCATGGGATTCTCCAGTCAAGAATTCTGGAGTGGGTTGCCATTCCCTTCTCCAGGGGATCTTCCCAACCCAGTATTGAACCCGGGTCTCCTGCATCGCAGGCAGATTCTTTACCATCTGAGCCACTAGTGAAGCTCAAGTCATGGAAACAGGTTGCTTATATGTTACTTAGTTTGACCCCAAAGCATGTGATTGATTGGTTGACTCAAGGAAATGATGCTTACAAATCCTTTGCATGAGGAAGCAGTCATTCATTCAGTACCCTTTTATGGGCATGTTAATAATCAAGCATTGTGCTAGATGCAGGGATTATACTGGTGAGCAAGATAGCATCTTGTCTATATGGATATTTTGCTGCCAAATGAGAAATAACTAAGCAAGTAAGGGTGTCCATTACACAGACAGCAAGAAGTTCATCACACAGACCCTCTCTCTCACTTTTCTCTCTTACACATACACCCCATACATGATTTAACCCTAATTCTCAGAGATCTGGCCAAGGAAGAGGGCAAGAAACCAGGAGACCCTGGCAAAAATGTGAACCCAGGAGATTAGACCACTCCAAGATGGGAGAAAAAGAGGATAAATTATTGAGTGGGGATATAAGGATGAGAGGGTAAGAGGTTGGTTATCTTTGATTTGGGAGAGTAGTTAAGCTATAGAGGACCAGCAGATCCCAAACCTAAGGGAGGCAGTGTCAAATATAGTGAGCTTAGCCAAGGCAGCACAGAGACAACAGGAGCTCCCATTTTTAAATGCTAGTAGGAAAAAGTGGAGAAGGCAATGGCACCCCACTCCAGTCCTCTTGCCTGGAAAATCCCATGGACAGAGGAGCCTGGTAGGCTGCCATCCATGGGGTTGCTGAGTCGGACACGACTGAGCGACTTCACTCTCAACTTTTCACTTTCATTCATTGGAGAAGGAAATGGCAACCCACTCCAGTGCTCTTGCCTGGAGAATCCTAGGGACAGCGGAGCCTGGTGGGCCGCCGTCTATGGGGTGGCACAGAGTCGGACATGACTGAAGTGACTTAGCAGCAGCAGCAGCAGTAGGAAAAAGACAAATTAAGAAGGAAAAAAATATGTTACTTGGGGCAGATAATGTAATGTTAATAGATGATAGAGGAAGCAACGCTACTCAACCCGAAGCCATTTCTATTCTCTATTAAGAAGAATGATCTTTGGACTGGATGGTATAAAGCAAGCAGTATTAAGAGTGAACTGGAGACAAAGATTGGTGAGAAGACTAAAAGAGGGTATTAAGTCTTTTTATTTTAAGTCCTTTGGCTTGAACCAGTTACATCCCAGAATTCTGGAAAAACTTGCATATGAGATTATATTATTGCATTGTTATTATATAATATATATATTACAATATTATTATTATATAATATATATATTACAATATTATTATTATATAATAACTTTGAAGAATCATAAGGTATTGAAAGATATTAAAAGCATGAACAGATTAAGTAGTCTTAATTTTTTAAAGGACAAAGAATTCTGTTATCTATAGGCTAATGAGTAATTGGTAGAACAAAATTTTAGAGTAACTTGTCAGAAGGACTATTTATGAAGACTGAATGGTGGATGTAATACTCATGGGTTGGAGGGGGAGATTCTCTCAGGACCAGTAACATCTGGTCATTTTAATCTCAGTTTTAATGGGGACATTTGAATGGTAAACTAGAGAATGTGGAAGCCAGAGAGAATGTGAAGACTAGCAATGTCACTGACAGTCTGTCAAGATATCCTTGAGGACAGACTAAGATTTGAGCTCATAGGGAAGGATATCCAGTACCTCATTGCTGGGTCAAGTCAACCTAGGGGGAAAGTTCTCAGTGGCTACTGAAAGGTTGCTGCTGAACCACAAAAGACACCAGGATTCTTGGCCTCTGGAAGAGAAGAATTCAATCTGGGGCCAGAGATGAGGTTTGATCGCCCAGAGCTTTTGTATAATAAAGTTTTATTAAAGTATAAAAGAGATAGAGAAGGTTTCTGATATAGACATCAGAAGGGGGAAGAAAGAGTGCTCCCTCACTAGTGTTAGCAATGGAGTTATGTACCTTTTAACTAGTTATTACAGTGAATCAAAGAATGTCTGGAGGTTGTAAAGACCTTACTAGACCCATTCCCATAATTAACATTTCAAGATAACAGGATTAGCCAGAATTTTTTTCCAGAAACTGTCCTCAAGCAGGATACATTATTGTTATATAATCCTAAGGAATGTAGAGGGGAAAAAATGTTTGTTCTTTCCTCCTCCTTGAGAATTCCAGACCCCCTCTCTCCTTGGGGACCCCCAGAGTTCTTATCAACCTGCCTAGGAATTGACTCTCTCACTACCAAAAGGCTCTGTTCTCACCTCTGACTATTTGACATATTGATCACATATTGAAGGAGAAAATTGCTGGTATATGTGGGATATATTAAGTAGTACATTGGGTGGCATAATGCAGATCTGAAGACATTTCAGCAGACTAGATTTTCAGTTGTTTCATTATATGGTACCTGTCTTTTGAATTCCTCTAATATGCCACTAAGTTCCCAGTGAAAGTTTTATGAATAAATGTATGAACAAACAATAGAAAGTATCTAAGAAGATGAGGTTAGTCGTGGAAACTGCTACTTGGCTACCAAGATTTGTCCTTCTTACCTTACGCAGAAATGGAGTTGTGGCTGGGCACAGGATAAGTAGGCTATATTTCCCAGCTTCCTTTACAGATAGGTTTGGTCATATAATTGAATTTTCACTTATTAAATCTTAGCATACAAGATGAATGCTACTTCCAGGTTTGTCTTAAGATGTTGAGGTATCTCCTATGTATTCTCCTACCTTTTCCCACTGGCTGAAACTGGAATAGACTTTACAGTGGCCCAGCATCAAGAATGCAATTGAAGACAGTGCCCTGAGACAACAACTGAGGTACAACGTGGAGGGGGCCTGAGTCCCTGGATGATCATATTGAGCAAAAGTTGTCTGATGACTTGGATTGCTCACTTCATAGCTGTTCAGTTCAGTTCAGATGCTCAGTCATGTCCAACTCTTCATGACCCCATGGACTGCAGCATGCCAGGCTTCCCTGTCCATCACCATCTCCCAGAGCTTGCTCAAACTTATGTCCATTGACTCAGTGGTGCCATCCAACCATCTGATCCTTGGTTGTCTCCTTCTCCTGCCTTCAATCTTTACTAGCATCAGGGTCTTTTCTAATGAGTCAGCTCTTCACATCAGGTAACCAACATATTAGAGCTTCGGCATCAGTCCTTCCAATGAATATTTAGGATTGATTTCCTTTAGGATTGATTGGTTTGATCTCCTTGCTGTCCAGGGGACTCTCAAGAGTCTTCTCCAACACTACAGTTCAAAAGCATCAATTCTGGAGGAGAACTAAGATGGCGGAGGAATAGGATGGGGAGACCACTCTCTCCCCAATAAATACACCAAAAGAACATTTAAAAACCGAGCAAACTCCATAAAACAACATCTGAATGCTGGCAGAGGACATCAGGCATCTGGAAAGGCAGCCCATTGCCGACGAAAGGAGGTGGCGCAGACTGCATAGAAAGGAGTCTATAGACCGTGAGAAGTACAAGCCGGACCAAGGAACTATCTGAAAAGGAACTGACCCCTCGCTGTACGCATCAGCACCAGAGAAAGCCTTAGTTATAACTGTACTAGAACCATCTTTTAAATTTTTAAAACTTTTTTATACTTTTTTTTTAAATTTAAAATTTTTATTTTTAGAATTTTAAGTCCCCTATAACCCCGTTATTTTTTTTCCTTTATTTTTATTTTCCTTTTTTAAAATCTCCTCTTTCTCCCTTATTGTATTCTCCATCCTATTTCTTTTCTTTCCTTTTATATCTCCACTTTTTCCCCTTTTTTATTTTTAATTGATTTTTTTTCTTATTTTATTTTCTTCTTTATTTTTCTTTCTTTTTTTTGTAAAAGTATTTTTGAGAATCCAGTCTTTACTCTAGATTTTTAATGTTTGCTTATTAGTATTTGGTATCAACTTTGTACCTTTAAGGATCTAAGCTTCAGTACCCATTGTTACTTGGGAGTGAGACCATTGGCTTGACTGCTCTCTCCCCATTCTTGACTCTCCTTTTGTTCTTTTTTTCTCCCACCAAGACACCTCCAACATCCCCTTCCCCCTTATCTTCTCTACCCAACTCTGGGAATCTGCTTGAGTGTTACAAGTTGTGAAGAACACTGAAATAACTGACCACTGGCTGGATCTCTCTCTGTCCATCTGACTCCCTCTTTTCTCTCTCTGGTCAATTCTGTCTCCTTCCTCCCTCTTCTCCTTTTGGTATAACTCTGTGAACATCTCCGAGGGATCCAGGCTGTGGAGAGCACACAGGGGAGTGATCACTGGCCACTTCACTCGCTCACCATCTGATTCCTCTCTTCTCCTTCTGGTCCATGCCATGTAACTCTGTGTACCTGGCAGGGTTTCCCTCATTGTGGAGAAACTTCTCATCATTAAACTAGATGTTATACCACCATCAGTGCATAGATGAAGGAGTCCTGAGGCTACTGGAAGACAGGAGACTAAGCCCAAATCCTGAGAATTCCAGAGAACTCCTGGATCCAGGAGTTAATTAATCGATAGGAGCTCATCAAACTCCTCCATACCTAAACTGAAACCAACCACCCCCCAAGGGCCAACAAGCTCCAGAGTAAGATATACCAAGCAAATTCTCCAGCAACACAGGAACACAGCCTGGAGCTTCAATACACAGGTTGCCCAAGGTCACACCAAGTCCACCGACACCTCAAAACTCTTTACTGGACACTCCATTGACACCAAGTCCACCGACACCTCAAAACTCTTTACTGGACACTCCATTGCTAGTTAAAGTGAGGAAACCCAGATCCACCCACCAGAACACCACACAAGCTTTCCCATCCAGGAAACTTTGACAAACCACACATCCAACCCCTCCCATAGTGAGAAACCCCCACAATAAAGGGACAACACAGCAAGATAAACAAGATGAAAAGGCAGAGAAATACCCAGCAGGTAAAGGAACAGGATAAATGTCCTCCAGACCAAACAAAAGACGAGGAGATAGGAAGTCTACCTGATAAAGAATTCCGAATAATGATAGTGAAAATGATCCAAAATCTGGAAAATAAATTGGAGTTACAGTTCAATAACCTGCAGGCAAGGATTGAGAAGATGCAGGTAAGCTTTAACAAGGACTTAGAAGAAATGAAAAAGAGTCAAAATACAATGAATAATGCAATAAATGAGATCAAAAACACCCTGGAGGGAACTAACAGTAGAATAACAGAGATAGAAGACAGGATAAGTGAGGTAGAAGACAGAATGGTAGAAATAAATGAAACAGAAAGGAAAAATGAAAAAAGAACTAGAAGAATTGAGGACAATCTCAGAGACCTCTGGCACAATCTTAAATGAACCAATATTTGAATCATAGGAGTCCCAGAAGAAGAAGACAAAAAAGAAAGACCATCAGAAAATTCTTGAGGAGATAATAGTTGAAAACTTCCCTAAATTGGGAAAGGAAATAACCACTCAAGTCCAAGAAACCCAGAGAGTCCCAAATAGAATGAACCCCAAGCGGAACACCCCAAGACACATATTAATCAAATTAACAAATATCAAACTCAAAGAGCAAATATTAAAAGCAGCAAGGGAAAAACAACAAATAACTCACAAGGGGAATCCCATAAGGATAACAGCTGACCTCTCAATAGAAATGCTTCAGGCCAGAAAGGAATGGCAGAACATACTTAAAGTCATGAAAGAAAATAACCTACAACCCCGATTACTGTAACCTGCAAGGATCTTGTTCAAATTTGAAGGAGAAATCAAAAGCTTTCCAGACAAGCAAGTGCTGAGAGAATTCAGCACCACCAAACCAGCACTCCAACAAATGCTGAAAGATCTTTCCTAGACAGGAAACACGGATAGGGTATATAATCTCGAACCTAAAACAATAAAGTAAATGGCAACGGGATCATACTTATCAATAATTACCTTAAATGTAAATGGATTGAATGCCCCAACCAAAAGACAAAGATTGGCCGACTGGATATAGAAAGAAGACCCCTATATATGTTGTCTACAAGAGACCCACCTCAAACCTAGGAACACATATAGACTGAAAGTTAAAGGCTGGAAAAAGATATTCCATGCAAATAAAGACCAAAAGAAAGCAAGTGTAGCAATACTCATATCAGATAAAGTGGACTTTAAAATAAAGGCTGTGAAAAGAGATAAAGATGGACATTACATAATGATCAAAGGATCAATCCAAGAAGAAGAAATAACAATTATAAATATATATGCACCCAACATAGGAGCACCACAATATGTAAGGCAAATGCTAACAAGTATGAAAGGGGAAATTAACAACAACACAATAATAGTGGGAGACTTTAATACACCACTCACACCAATGGATAGATCAACTAAACAGAAGATTAACAAGGAAACTCAAACTTTAAGTGATACAATAGACCAGTTAGACCTAATTGATATCTATAGGACATTCCACCCCAAAACAATGAATTTCACCTTTTTCTCAAGCACACACGGGACCTTCTCCAGAATAGATCACATCCTGGGCCATAAATCTAGCCTTGGTCAATTCAAAAATATTGAAATCATTCCAAGCATCTTTTCTGACCACAATGCAGTGAGATTAGATATCAGTTACAGAAGAAAACAATTCAAGAATCCCAACAAAACAAAACCTATGGGACACAGTAAAAGCAGTGCTAAGGGGAAAGGTCATAGCAATACAAGCTCACCTCCAGAAACAAGAAAAAAGTCAAATAAATAACCTTACTTTACACCTAAAGCAACTATAAAAGGAAGAGATGCAGAAGCCCAGGTCTAGTAGAAGGAAAGAAATCCTAAAGATCAGGGCAGAAATAAATGCAAAGGAAACAAAAGAGACCATAGCAAAAATCAACAAAGCCAAGAGCTGGTTCTTTGAGAAGATAAATAAAATTGACAAACCATTAGCCAGACTCATCAAGAAACAAAGGGAGAAGAACCAAATCAACAGAATTAAAAATGAAAACGGAGAGATCACAACAGAAAACACAGAAATACAAAGGATCATAAGAGACTATTATCAGCAACTATATGCAAATAAACTGGACAACCTGGATGAAATGGACAAATTCCTAGAAAAGTACAACTTTCCAAGACTAAACCAGGAAGAGATAGATAATATCAATAGACCCATCACAAGCACGGAAATTGAAACCGTAATCAGAAATCTTCCAAAAAACAAATGCCCAGGACCAGATGGCTTTACAGCTGAATTCTACCAAAAATTTAGAGAAGAGCTAACACCTATTCTACTCAAACTCTTCCAGAAAATTGCAGAGGAAGGTAAACTCCCAAACTCATTCTACGAGGCCACTATCACCCTACTTCCAAAACCCAACAAAGATGCCACAAAGAAAGAAAACTACAGGCCAATATCACTGATGAACATAGATGCAAAAATCCTTAACAAAATTCTAGCAAATAGAATCCAACAACACATTAAAAAGATCATACATCATGATCAAGTAGGCTTTATCCCAGGGATGCAAGTATTCTTCAATATTCGCAAATCAATCAATGTAATACATGACATCAACAAATTGAAAAATAAAAACCACATGATAATCTCAATAGATGCAGAGAAAGCCTTTGACAAAATTCAACATCCATTTATGATAAAAACCCTCCAAAAAGCAGGAATAGAAGGAACATACCTCAACATAATAAAAGCTATATATGACAAACCCACAGCAAACATCCTCAATGGTGAAAAACTGAAAGCATTTCCCCTGAAGTCAGGAACAAGACAAGGGTGCCCACTCTCACCGCTACTATTCAACATAGTTTTGGAAGTCTTGGCCACAGCAATCAGAGCAGATAAAGATATAGAAGCTATCCAGATTGGAAAAGAAGAAGTAAAACTCTGTTTGCAGATGACATGATCCTCTACATAGAAAATCCTAAAGACTCTACCAGAAAATTACTAGAGCTAATCAGTGAATATAGTAAAGTTTCAGGATACAAAATCAACACACAGAAATCCCTGGCATTCCTATACACTAACAATGAGAAAACAGAAAGAGAAATTAAGCAAACAATTCAATTCACCATCGAAACAAAAAGAATAAAATGCTTAGGAGTATTTCTACCTAAAGAAACAAAAGACTTGTATATAGAAAACTATAAAACACTGATGAAAGAAATCAAAGAGGACACAAATAGATGGAGAAATGTGCTGTGTTCGTGGATTGGAAGAATCAATATAGTGAAAATGAGTATACTACCCAAAGCAATCTATAGATTCAGTGCAATTCCTATCAAGCTACCAGAGGTCTTTTTCAGAGAATTAGAACAAATAATTTCACAATTTGTATGGAAATCCAAAAAACCTCGTATAGCCAAAGCAATCTTGAGAAAGAAGAATGGAACTGGAGGAATCAACCTACCTGACTTTAGGCTATACTACAAATCCACAGTCATTAAGACAGTATGGTACTGGCACAAAGACAGAAATATAGATCAATGGAACAGAATAGAAAGCCCAGAGATAAATCCACGCATCTATGGACACCTTATCTTTGACAAAGGAGGCAAGAATATACAATGGAGAAAAGACAATCTCTTTAACAAGTGGTGCTGGGAAAACTGGACAGCCACTTGTAAAAGAATGAAACTAGAACACTTTCTAACACCATACACAAAAATAGACTCAAAATGGATCAAAGATCTAAGCATAAGACCAGAAACTATAAAACTCCTAGAGGATAACATAGGCAAAACACTCTCCGACATAAACCAAAGCGGGATCCTCTATGACCCAACTCCCAGATTATCGGAAATAAAAGCACGAATAAACAAATGGGACCTAATTAAAATTAAAAGCTTCTGCAAAACAAAGGAAACTGTAAGCAAGGTGAAAAGACACCCTTCAGAATGGGAGAAAATAATAGCCAATGAAGCATCAGAGAAACAGTTAATCTCAAAAATATACAAGCAACTCCTGCAGCTCCATTCTAGAAAAATAAAAGACCCAATCAAGAAGTGGGCCAAAGAACTCAACAGACATTTCTCCAAAGAAGACATAAAAATGACTAACAAACACATGAAAAGATGCTCAACATCACTCATTATCAGAGAAATGCAAATCAAAACCACAATGAGGTACCACTTTACACCAGTCAGAATGGCTGCCATCCAAAAATCTACAAGCAATAAATGCTGGAGAGGATGTGGAGAAAAGGGAACCCTCTTACACTGTTGGTGGGAATACAAGCTAGTACAGCCACTATGGAAAACAGTGTGGAGATTCCTTAAAAAACTGCAAATAGACCTGCCATATGACCTAGCAATCTCACTGCTGGGCATATACACCGAGGAAACCAGAATTGAAAGAGCCACGTGTACCCCAATGTTCATCGCTGCATTGTTTACAATAGCCAGGACATGGAAGCAACCTAGATGCCCATCAACTGACGAATGGATAAGAAAGCTGTGGTACATATACACAATGGAATATTACTCAGCATTAAAAAAAATTCATTTGAATCAGTTCTACTCAGGTGGATGAAACTGGAGCCTATTATCCAAAGTGAAGTAAACCAGAAGGAAAAACAATACAGTATACTAACGCATATATATGGAATTTAGAAAGATGGTAACGAGAACCCAGCATGCGAGACAGCAAAAGGAACGCAGATGTATAGAACAGACACGTGGACTCTGTGGAAGAGGGCAAGGGTGGGATGATATGGGAGAATGATATTGAAACATGTTAATTACCATATGTGAAATCAATCGCCAGCCCAGGGTTGATGCTCGGGGCTCATGCACCGGGATGTCCCAGGGGGAGGGAGTCGGGAGGGGGGAGGGAGGGGGGTTCTGGAGGGGGAGCATGTGTAGACCCATGGCAGTTTCATGTCACTGTATGGCAAAACCAACACAATAAAGAAAAAAAAAGGAATTTTCCAGAGTTTGCTGTGATCCACACAGTCAAAGGCTTTGGCATAGTCAATAAAACAGAAATAGGTGTTTAAAAAAAAAAAGATAATCAGAGGAGAAAGACAAGGACTCATAAAAGAGCTGAAACAACCTACAGTTGGACAGAGTCTGCAGGATGCTGAGCTTGGCAAGAGGCCCAAGGCAGCAAGAAACACAGCCCATCAAGTAGAGAAAACACTCCTTCCTTTAAGAAACTCAGTATTTCATCTGGAAAAGCAAAGTTAATCCTTTTCTTAAAATGGCAAATAATAAAAGACAAGATATGACACCCCCCCCCCCCAAAAAAAAGCATCAATTCTTCAGCGTTCAGCTTTCTTTATGGTCCAACTCTCACATCCATACGTGACTGCCGGAAAAACCATAGCTTTGACTAGATGAACCTTTGTTGGCAATGTAATGTCTCTCCTTTTTAATGTCTCTTCTTTACATAGCTGTTGCGTGATATATTGATATAAGCCACTGTATGAAGGGTCTCCTTGTTATGGTTTCTTAGTCTTCACAAGGTTCAAGGTGAGAGTGAGACTGCCTAGTATATAAGCAGGGAAGCATGGGTAAATGTCACAGGGTGGCCTTTTGTCAAAAGAAAAATTTAATGGCCACGCAAATACAGAATAGATGAAACCTATCTTTACAGCCCTGTGTTTCAAAAAAGACTTGATGGTTTTAGGTTGATGGGAAGATTAATATAACTCAGTGGGCTACAACTGTATGGAGGGGAAAGGGAGGGTGGGGAAATGAATGCATTTCTACAAGGGTGCCATGCAAGATGAAGGCAGTAATGGTCAGATTGAAGTCTTTCTGTCCTTCACAGTGGCAGTTCACAGTTCACAGTGCAGACTCATGTTTCTTTGACAGAGTTCCTCTGGTACTTTATGGGAATTTGATTATACCTTAGTGTTCAATGGATGCTAGTGAATGTGGTTAAAAATACTTTTTTTTGCCTTTAATTTTCTGGTAGACTATATCTGAATCAGGCAATCTGAATGCTTCCAACACAGTGTATTCAGAGGAGATGAATTAGAATGATGGACAAAGTTTAAATTATGTTCTATTAGGAGTATTCATTGGACTTGAGTGGGAAGGCTGCTGCTGCTGCTGCTAAGTCACTTCAGTCATGTCCGACTCTGTGTGACCCCACAGACGGCAGCCCACCAGGCTCCCCTGTCCCTGGGATTCTCCAGGCAAGAACACTGGAGTGGGTTGCCATTTCCTTCTCTGATGCATGAAAGTGAAAAGTGAAAGTGAAGTCGCTCAGTCGTGTCCAACTCATAACTACACCATGGACTGCAGCCTACCAGGCTCCTCCATCCATGGGATTTTCCAGGCAAGAGGACTGGAGTGGACTGCCATTGCTTTCTCCGTGAGTAGGAAGGCAGTCGTCCACAATAATGAAGAGAAGCCTCAGAGAGACAAAATAGTGGATATCCTCAAATATTGAGGGAACTTTTAGAAGAGGGATGAGATGTATTCTGAATGGGATCTGAAAATCCAGAAATTGAAACTGTACAAAAAAAATCATCCCATATAAACCCGATGTATAAACACCTAGATATTTTTTAAAAATTAATTAAGCATTGCCCATTTAGATTGAAGAATTATCCCCTTTGTAAAAAAGATATACCTAAGAGTTCTTCTACCAGTAGGTTGTTGTTCAATTGCTAAAATGTGTTGGACTCTTTGTGACCCCATGATTGCAGCACGCCAGGCTGCCCTGTCCTTCCCTATCTCCCATTGTGAGATAGTGTCCAAACTCAAGTGCATTGAGTTGATGAAACCATCCAACCATCACATGGTCTGTCATCCCTTCCTCCTCCTCCCCACAATCATTCCCAGCATCAGGGTCTTTTTCTGTGAGTCAGCTCTTCTTATCAGCTGACCAAAATACAGGCGCTTCAGCATCAGTCCTTCCAATGAATTCAGGGTTACTTTATGAGTTTAAGATTTTCATCTTTTGAAGTATAGTTGATTTATGTTGTATTAGTTTCAGGTATACAGCTCAGTGATTCTGTATAGATCTACAATTATTCAGATATTTTTCCATTATAAGTTATTACAGAATATTGAGTAGAATTTTCTGTGCTATGCACTTGGTCCTTGTTGATTATCTACTTTATATATAGTAGTATGTATCTCTTAATCCCCAATCCTAGTTTATCCCTCACCCCCATCCTCTTTGGTAATCATAAGCTTGTATTGCACGTCTATGGGTCTGTTGTTGTTGTTCAGTCGCTCAGTCGTGTCTGACTCTTTTTGACCCCATGGACAGCAGCATGCCAGGCTTCCCTGTCCTTCACCATCTCCTGGAACTTGCTCAAACTCATGTCCATTGACTCAGTGGTGCCATCCAACCATCTGATCCTTGGTCGTCTCCTTCTCCTCCTGCCTTCAATCTTTCCTAGCATCAGGGTCTTTTCTAATGAGTGAGCTCTTCACATCAGATGGCCAAGGTATTGGAGCTTCAGCTTTAGCATCAGTCCTTCCAATGACTATTCAGAACTCATTTCCTTCAGGATTGACTGGTTTGATCTACTTGCAGTCTAAGGGACTCTCAAGAGTCTTCTCCAACACCACAGTTCAAAAGCATCAATTCTTCAGCACTCAGCTTTCCTTATGGTCCAACTCTCACATCCATATATGACTTTTACAAAAACCATAGCTTTGACTAGATGGACCTTTGTTGGCAAAGTAATGTCTCTGCTTTTTAATATGCTGTCTAGGTTTCTCATAGCTTTTCTTGCAAGGAGCAATCGTCTTTTAATTTCATGGCTGCAGTCACCATCTGCAGTGATTTGGGAGCCCAAGAAAATAAAGTCTCTCACTGTTTCCATTGTTTCCCCATGTATTTGCCATGAAGTGATGGGCCAGATACCATGATCTTCACTTTTTGAATGTTGAGTTTTAAGCCAGCTTCTTCACTCTCCTCTTTCACTTTCATCAAGAGGCTCTTTAGTTCCTCTTCTCTTTCTGCCATAAGGGTGGTGTCATCTGCATATTTGAGGTTATTGGTGTTTCTCCCTGCAATCTTAACTCCAGTCTGTGCTTCATCCAGCCCAGCATGTCACATGCTATACTCTGCATATAAGTTAAATAAGCAGGGTGACAATATACAGCCTGAACTTACTCCTTTCCCAATTTGGAAGCAGTCTGTTGTTCCATGTCCAGTTCTAACTGTTGCTTCTTGACCTGCATACAGGTTTCTCAGGAGGCAGGTAAGACAGTCTGGTATTCCCATCTCCTTAAGAATTTTCCACAGTTTTGTGATCCATGAAGTCAAAGGCTTTAGCGTAGTCAGTGAAGCAGAAGTAGATGTTTTTCTGGAACTCTCTTGCTCTTTTGATGATCCAGTGGATGTTGGCAATTTGATCTCTGGTCCCTCTGCCTTTTCTATATCCAGCTTGAACATGTGGAGATTTTCACTTCACATACTGTTGAAGCCCAGCTTCTAGAATTTTGAGCATTAATTTGCTAGGGTGTTAAATGAGTGCAACTGCGTGGTAGTTTGAACATTCTTTGGCATTGCCTTTCTTTGGGATTGGAATGAACACTGACCTTTTCCAGTCCTGTGGCCACTGCTGAGTTCTCCAAATTTGCTGGCATATTGAGTGCAGCACCTCAACAGCATCATCTTTTAGGATCTGAACTAGCTCAACTGGAACTCCATCACCTCCTCTAGCTTTGTTCATAGTGATACTTCCTAAGGCCCACTTGACTTCGCATTCCAGGATGCCTGTCTCTAGGTAAGTGATAAGTGATCACACCGTCCTAGTTATCTGGGTCATTAAGATCTTTTTTGTATAGTTTTCTATACAATTCTTGTCAGCTTTTCTTAGTATCTTCTGCTTCTGTTAGGTTCATACCGTTTCTGTCCTTTATGGTGCATTTCTTTTCATGAAATGTTCCCTTGGTATCTCTCATTTTCTTGAAGAGATCTGTAGTCTTTGCTATTCTATTGGTTTCCTCTGTATCTTTGCATTATTCATGTAGGAGGCTTTCTTATTTCTCCTTGCTATTCTCTGGAACTCTGCATTCAGATGGGTATATCTTTCCTTTTCTCCTTTGCCTATAGCTTTTCTTCTTTTCTCAATATTCATAAGGCCTCCTCAGACGACCATTTTGCCTTTTTGCATTTCTTTTTTGGGGGATGGTTTGATCACCACCACCTCCTGTACAGTGTCACGAACCTCCATCCATAGTTCTTCAGGCACTTTGTCTATCAGATCTAACCCCTTGAATCAATTTGTCAATTCCGCTGTATAATCATAAGGGATTTGATTTAGGTCATACCAGAATGTCCTAGTGGTTGTCCCAGCTTTCTTCAATTTGGCAATAAGGAGTTCATGATCTGAGCCACAGTTAGCTCCCAGTCTTGTTTTTGCTGATTGTATAGAGCCTCTCCATCTTCGACTGCAAAGAATATAATCAGTGTGATTTCGGTATTGATGATGTGGTGATGTCCATGTGTAGAGTCATCTCCTTTGTTGTTGGAAGAGGGTGTTTGCTATCACCAGTGCGTACTCCTGGCAAAACTCAGTTAGCCTTTGCCCTGTTTCATTTTGTACGCTAAGGCCAAACTTGCCTGTTACTCCAGGTATCTCTTGACTTCCCACTTTTGCCTTCCAATCCCCTATGATGAAAAGGATATCTTTGGGTGTTAGTTCTAGAAGGTCTTGTAGGTCTTCATGGAACCATTCAACTTCAGCTTCTTCCGCATTAGTGGTTGGGGCATAGACTTGGATTACTGTGATATTTGAATGGTTTCCCTTGGAAACGAACAGAGATCATTCTGTCAGTTTTGAGATTGCACCCACCTACTGCATTTCAGACTCTTGTTGACTATGAGGGCTACTCCATTTCTTCTAAAGGATTGTTGCCCACAGTAGTAGATATAATAGTCATCTGAATTAAATTCGCCCATTCCTGTCCATTATAGTTCACTGATTCCTAAAATGTTGATGTTCACTCTTGCCATCTCCTGTTTGACCACTTCCAACTTACCTTGATTTACGGATGTAACATTCCAGGTTACTATGCAATTTTGTTCTTTACAGCATTGGACTTTACTTTCACCACCAGACACCTCCATAACTGAGTGTTGTTTCCAGTTTGGCTCAGCGTCTTCATTCCTCATGGAGCTATTTCTCCCCTCTTCTCTAGTAGCATATTAGGCACCTGTCATCCTGGGGAGTTCATCTTTCAGTGTCCTGTCTTTTTGCCTTGTCATACTGTTCATGGGGTTCTCAAGGTAAGAATGCTG
Organism: Antilocapra americana; assembly: GCA_007570785.1. NCBI lineage: Eukaryota > Metazoa > Chordata > Mammalia > Artiodactyla > Antilocapridae > Antilocapra > Antilocapra americana. Next base: position 852,359 of record ML663466.1, read on the forward strand.
AAGGGTTTGCCATTCCCTTCTCTAGCAGACCATGTTTTGTCAGAACTGTCCACCATGACCCATCCATCTTTGGTGGCTCTGCACAGCATGGCTCATAGTTTCATTGGGTTAGGCAGGCTATGATCCATGTGATGAATTTGGATAGTTTTCTGTGATTGTGGTTTTCATTCTGTCTGACCTCTGATGGATAAGGATAAGACGCTTGTGGAAGCTTCCTGATGGGAGTAGTGGCTGTTGGGCAAACTGAGTCTTGCTCTGATGGGTAGGGCCATACTCAGTAAACCCTTAATCTGTGGGTCCTTTTCTGTTCTATATATCTGTTCATTTGTATCACAGTTTAGATCCCACATATAAGCGGTATATGATACTTGTCTTTCTGTGTCTGACTTAGTGTGACAATCTCTAGATCCATCTGTGTTGCTGCGAATGGCATAATTTCATTCTTTGTATGGCTGAGTAATAATCCATTGTAAGTATATATAAACCACATCTTCTTTATCTGCCAGTGAATATTTAGGTTGCTTCCATGTCCTGACTATTGTAAATAATGCTGCTGTGAATATTGGGGTTCATGCCTTTTCAAGTTATAGTTTTCTCCAGATATATGCCCAAGAATGTGATTGCTGAATCGTATGGTAGTTCTATTTTTAGTTTTTTACCCTCCATACTGTCCTCCATAGTGATTGTACCAATTTACATTCCCACCAACAGTGTGGGAGGGTTCCTTTTGTTCTATACCCTCTCTTCCATTTATTATACATGTGATGATGGCCATTCTTTTTTTTTAAATTGCAGTATAATTGCTTTACAGTATTGGTTTCTTCTGTACAACAGACTGAGTCAGCTATATGTATATATATATATTCTCTCCCTCTCGAGCCTCCCTCCCACCCATATAGGTCATCACAGAGCACTGAGCTGAGTTCCTTGTGCTCTACAGCAGCTTTTCACTAGTTGTTTTACACATGGTAGTCTATAGAAGTCAATGCTACTCTCTCAGTTTGTTCCACTCTCACCTTTCCCACCTTCTGTCCACAAGTCCGTTCTCTACATCTGTGTCTCTATCTCTGTTCTGCAAATAGACTCATCAGTGCCGTTTTTCTAGATTCCATTTTTGCTATTCAGTTGCCCAGTCATGTCCGACTCTTTGCAACCCCATGGACTGCAGCATGCCAGGCTTCCCTGTCCTTCACCATCTTCTAAAGTTTGCCCAAGTTCATGTCCATCATCTCGGTGATGCCATCCAGCCATCTCATCCTCTGATGCCCTCTTCTCCTTCTGCCCTCAATCTTTCTCAGCATCATGGTCTTTTCCAATGAGTTAGCTACTTGCATCAGGTGACCAGAATATTGGAGCTTCAGCATCAGTCCTTTCAATGAATATTCAGGGTTGATTTCTTTTAGGATCGACTGGTTTGATCTCCTTGCAGTCCAGGGAACTCTCGGGAGTCTTCTCCAGCACCACAGTTCAGAGGCTTCAATGCTTTGGTGCTCTACCTTCTTTATGGTCCAGCTCTCACAACCATACGTGACCACTGGGAACACCATAACCTGACTATACAGATCTTTGTCAGCAGAGTAATGTCTCTGCTTTTCAGCACACTATCTAGGTTTGTCATAGCTTTCCTGCCAGGAAGCAGTCATCTTCTGAGTTTGTGGCTGCAGTCACCATCTGCAGTGATTTTAGCACCCAAGAAGAGGAAATCTGTCACTACTTTCACCTTTCCCCCTTCTATTTGCCATGAAGTAATGGCACCACATGCCATGAGTTTAGTTTTTTTAATACGTAGTCTTAAGTAGGCTCTTTCACTCTCCTCCTTCACCCTCATTAAGAGGCTCTTTAGTTCTTCTTTGCTTTCTGCCATTAGAGTGGTGTCATCTGCGTATCTGAGGTTGTTGATGTTTCTGCCACCTATCTTGATTCCAGCTTATAACTCATCCAGCCCAGCATTTCTCATGATGTGCTCAGTGTTTAGGTTAAATGAACAGGGTGATAGCAGACAGGCCTGTCATACTCCTTTCTCAATCCTGAACCAATCAGTTGTTCCATAAAAGGTTCTAACTGTGCTTCTTGACCTGCATACAGGTTCCTTAGGAGACAGGTAAGATGATCTGGTACTCCCATCTCTTTAAGAGTTTTCCACAGTTTGTTATGGTCCACACAGTCAAAAGCTTTAGCATAGTCAATGAAATAGAGGTGGATGTTTTTCTGGAATTACCTTGCCTTCTCTATGATCTGCTGAATTTTGGCAGTTTGATCTGTGGTTCCTCTGCCTTTTCTAAACCCAGCTTGAACATCTGGAAGTTCTTGGTTTGCATAATGCTGAAGCCTAGCATGCAAGATTTTTAGCATGACCTTACTAGCATGGGAGATGAGTGCAGTTGTCCGATGGCTGAACATTCTTTAGTACTACCCTTCTTGGGAATTGGGATGAGGATTGCCCTTTTCTAGTCCTCTGACCACTGCTGGGTCTTCCAGGTTTGCTGACATATTGAGTGCAACACTTTGACCGCATCATTCTTTAGGGTTTTGAATAGCTCTGCTGGAATTCCATCACCTCCACTAGCTTTATTAACAGCAGTGCTTCCTAAGGCCCACTTGATTTCACACTCCACAATGTCTGGCTCTAGGTGACTGACCACACCATCATAGCAATACAGTTCATTAAGATCTTTTTTTGTACAGTTCTTCCTTGTCTTCTTTCCATCTCTTCTTGAGCTCTTCTGTGTCTACTAGGTCTCTACCATTTCTGTCCTTTATTGTGCCCATCTTTGGGCAAAATGTCCCCTTGATATTTCTAATTTTCCTGAAGAGATTTCTAGTCTTTCCTCTTCTGTTGTTTTTATCTATTTTTATGCACTATTCATTGAAGAAGGCCTTCATGTCGTTCCTTGCTATTCTTTGGAACTCTTCCCTTTCTCCCTTGCTTCTTGCTTCTCTTCTTTCTTCAGCTATCTGTAAGGCCTTCTCAGATAACCACTTTGCCTTCTTGCTTTTCTTTTTCTTTTGGATGGTTTTGTTTGCTGCCTCCTGTACAATATTATGGACCTCCATCCATAGTTCTTCAGGCACACTGTTTACTAGATCGAATCCCTTGAAGCTATTCATTATCTCCACTGCATATTCATAGGGGATTTAAGTCATACCTGGCTGGCCTAGTGGTTTTTCCCACTTTCTCTAGTTTAAGCCTGAATTTTGCTATGAGAAGCTGATGATCTGAGCCAGTCAGCTCCCTGTCTTGTTTTTGCTGACTGTATATGGCTTCTCCATCTTCAGCTACAAAGAGTGTAATCAATTTGATTTTGGTATTGACCATTTGGTGATGTATATGTGTAAGGTCATCTCTCTTGTTGTTGAAAAAGGGTGTTTGCTATGACCAGTGCATTCTCTTGGCAGAATTCAGTTAACCTTTGCCCTGCTTCATTTTGTACTCTAAGGCCAAACTTGCCTGTTACTCCAGGTATCTCTTGATTTCCTACTTTTGCATTCCAGTCCTCAGTGATGAATAGAACATCTTTTTTTGGTGTTCATTCTAGGAGGTCTTCTAGGTCTTCATAGAACTGATTAACTTCAGCTTCTTCAGCATTGATGGTAGGGTCATAGACTTGAATTAACTGTGATGTTGAATGGCTTGCCTTGGAAATGAACCGAGATCATTCTGTCATTTTTGAGGTTGCACCCAAGTACTGTATTTTGGACTCTCTTATTGACTATGATGGCTACTCCATTTTTTCTAAGGGATTCTTGCTCACAGTAGTAGATACAATGGTCATCTGAGTTAAATTTGCTCATTCCCTTCCATTTTAGTTCACTGATTCCTAAGATGTTTATTTTTGCTGTCTCCTGTTTGACCACTTCCAATTTACCTGATTCATGTACCTAAATTTCCAGGTTCCTGTGCAACACTGTTCTTTGCAGCATCAGATTTTACTTTCATCACCAGAAAGTGTGTGAGTCGTTCAGTTGTGTCTGTATGCAACCCCTTGGACTATAGCCCTCCAGGCTCTTCTATCCATGGGGGTTTCCAGGCAAGAATACTGGAGTGGGTTGCCATTCCCTTCTCCAGGGTATCTTCCCAACCCAGGAATCAAACCCGAGTCTCTTGCACTGAGGGCAGATTCTTTACCTTCTGAGCCACCAGGGAAGCCTTCATCACCAGACACATCCACAACTGAGCAACATTTCCGCTTTGGCCCAGCCACTTCATTCTCTCTGGGGCTACTTACTAGTAGTTATCCTTCGCTCTTCCCCAGTAGGATATTGAACACCTTCTGACCTGGCGGACTCATCTTTCAGTGTCATATCCTTATGTCTTTTTATACAGTTCATGATGTTCTCACAGCAAGTATACTCAGGTGGTTTGCTGTTCGATCCTCCAATAGAACACCTTTCGTATATATGCATTAATATACACATTATTTGTTTTACTCTTTCTGACTTACTTCACTGTGTATGACAGACTCTAGGTTCATCCACATCTCTACAAATGACCCAATTTTGTTCCTTTTGATGGCTGAGTAATATTCCATTGTATAAATGTACCACATCTTCTTTATCCATTCATCTGTCAATGGACATTTAGGTTGCTTCTGTATCTTGGCTATTGTGAATAGTGCTGCGGTGAACATTGGGGTACATGTATCTTTTTGAATTGTGGTTTTCTCAGGGTATATGCCCAGTAGTGGGATTGCTGGGTCATATGATAGTTCTATTTTTACTTTTTTAATCAACCTCCATACTGTTCTCCATAGTGGCTATTTAAATTACTTTATAGGGGCCCTTCCATTTTGATAATAGTTGGTCTTGGGGGGACTCTTCTTTCCGTGTTTTAGAAGAACTAGGGACCCGGTATTTATTTGTGAATGAACTGCTCCTTCCTCTGTGTTTTCAGTGGGAGCTGGCCGTTCCTTGTAGACATAGTCCTGGTTTGCCTTTTAAACTTGTCCTAGATCAATAATATGTCTCAGGACCTGGTTCACTTCCTCATCCAGTGGAATGTCAGGGGTAAGAAAAGGTCATTTCAAATGGGCTAAGCCTCAGACCAATTCTGGGGGCTACACAGACCCTAAGAAGTGCAATAGGAAACAAGCTGGTTCACGGTTCGTGAGTTTCTTGGTTAATTTTCTCTACCTTCCCTGGGGGTGCCAAGAGGTGCATAACTTGTAGTTCATCCCTACAGCTGTTGTGAGCCTCTGGAGAGATTTTGGAAGTCCAAAAGGTGGAATTATTTCTTTTAAAGGGACTTACAGACTTCAATAGTCTTTTCAGATCAGATGGGGAAGGCTTCAGCCCACTGTGTGAAAATATCGTCAAACCTCAGAAGATATTTTCATCCTGATTGTGAGGAATTTGGGTGAAACTGCCAGTCTTCCCCTAGTTATGCCCCTCGGCGTCAAATTGATGTGAGTAACAAAAGGACAATTGGATGGGTCTCTGCCAGGCACATTAAATCACAGGCAAGCATTATTTGTTTTACTGTGATGAGGGTGTGTAGGTTTGGCACCATTGGGTGAATGGGAATGATGGACTCGGTCACTGTTCTTCTTGCACAGCTGTTACTCACTACTGGGCCCCTGAACGGGGAGGTTAGGGCTGTTGCAAGGGATTGTCAGGGCCTAACGAGACTGGGTTTTAGGAACTGGCTGAGCAGCTGATGGATTCCCTCAGGGCCTCAGGCTTTAAAGGATATTGTCTCTTCAGGGCGTATTTTCCCCCAGGGCTTAACCTTATTAGGGGATCACATTTTGCCCCTCCTGGCACCGAGGTGTATCAGACTGCAGGATCTACCTGTTCTCTAATTTCTTGGGGAATATTTTGATGCCCCACAGGTCGGTCATCCAGGGCTACTAACAGATGCATTCTCGCTCAGATTCTTTACCTCCTTGGACTTCACCCTGTCCTAAGAATATACTAGCTCCTGATTCATTTATCAGATGTTTCCCAAGGGGTGGATAGGGCATTCTGGCATGTACAAAAAGGAGGAGGTAAACAATAATGGACCCAATTCTGCAAGCAAGGGAGATGTAAATTGTCTTCCCTTTGGCTATCTATTGGCTCCCATCACAGCACAGTCACGGTTGGAGAGGGGGGCCAGCCGGCCAAGTCAGAACAGAGCAGGCGGCTCCAGTGTCAACAAGCCATTTGGTGGTATAGATGGGTGGCCAGTGGGCTGTGTGCGCGTTCCCTGGCTTTACTTAGTATACACTCCTTTTTATCCCGGGAGACCCAAAGGCTCTGTTGGAGTAGTGAGGATGGATGAGTGGGATCTGGAACTGGGTAGGCACTCAGGCCCCATCAATTGCTGTGTGGGAATCTCTAATTCAAGAGTTTCAAAGGAACTGGGGCCAGTAGGGTTGCCTCTTAGGAGGGCGCTCAGGACATCCTGCTCCAGGGCCCCTCCTTCCAACAAAAGGCCACACAGGTTTGGGGCAAGCTGGGTTTTCTGCTGTCTGTCCAGCCTTCTCAGCCCTCTAGGTTCCCCTCGAGGTGGTGGGTGGATCACAGCACGCAAAAGCTGCCTCTTATCCTTCTTGGCCTCTGTCGTGATCCATGTGTGGGTTGGAAAAGAATTTCCAGACAAGAGACAGGATGAAAGAGAGTAGAGTTTATTAGAGCAGGATAAAAATCTTGCTGTCGTTTGCTTATTACATGTGATACATATTCTTTCCTTATATGTATCACAGGGGAAGGAGAGGAACAGGACAAACACCTTTCCTTATATGGGGTAGAAAAGGTACACGCCTTGCTGCCCAGGAGGGCTCAGAAATTCTGCACCAGTGGTGGGAAGGGCGAGGAGGGCCTGGTGCTTTCTGGTCCCGTGTTCAGAGGCCCTTCAGGCTTATCTTGTTTTTCTTGTCCCTTGGGCACCAACAGCCTCTTCTGTCAAGTCTTGGTTGGTAGAGACCTAGACGGCCTCCTCTACTGAGGTTGACAGTGGGGCTTGTGGCCCAGCCTCAAGCTTTCGTAATTCTCTCTGGCTATCAGAGGTAGCCTGGTGATAAATGCCTGACCAATAGTGTCCTCCCTTCTGTGGATTCAAGGTCTGTTTTGGTGGACTTCCTGAATGCCTCTGTCACCCAGCTCAGGAAGGCTGCCAGGTTTTCATCTTTTTCCTACATAACCTCTTGAACTTTATAATAATTTTCAGGCTTCCATACACCTTTTCACTCCTTCTGGTAGAAAAGTAATGTCAGTCTCATCCTAGCCTGGCCTACATGATTTTCATAGACCCAGTATGGGTCATGTTTTGGGATTGCATCCCCACCCATCTGATCAATTTGGTGGGATGGATGGGTGTCCTGTAGGCCGCTGATGTGTTCCCTGGCCTTTTTCAGTAAACACTCCTTTTCATCCAGGGTGCCACAATGGGCCAGAATAACCATGGTGTCCTGCCAGGGGAGAGAGAATGCCAGCCTCAGCCTGATAAATTCAACCTTAAACGTGTCATCATTCTCAGAGAACCTGGCAAACGTCTCCCTACACAGTAACCCAATTAGTTTGGAATCTCTTTGGGATGTTCCAGAGGCCCCTTGAGGCACCCCAAAGTGAACTGGAAGTCAAGAGAATTTAAATTAGAATTTTATATTTGGAAAAAGTTTTAAAACACCCAGTTAAATAGGATCATAGGTTTCTAGGAAATAATATTTAAAACTTTGAGCTAAGGCAGGGAAAAAAAGATCAAAAGTAAATATAGATCAGTTAGAAGAAACGGAAATTCACAGGATATGTTTCTTTTTTCCTTAATAATTTTATTTATTTACTTATTTTTGACTGCTGGTCTTCATTGCTATATGGGCTTTGTTCTAGTGGCACTGAACGGGGGCTACTCGGTAGTCGGTGGTGCTTGGGCTTCTCATTGCCGTGGCTTCTTTTATTGCAGTACACAGGCTCTAGGGTGTTCAGGCTCCAGTAGTAGGGGCGTATGGACTCAGTGGTTGTGGCTCCTGGGCTCTAGAGCACAAGAAAATACTCAAAGCGAATGGACTCATTTGCTACATGACACGTGGGATCTTCCTGGGTCAGGGATCGAACCTGTGTCTCCAGTATTGACAGGTGAGTTGTTTACCATTGAGCCACCAGGGAAGCCCCGGAATTCAGTCTCATATCATCCTATTCTTAATGCAATCCAGTTATCTAATTTAATTAAATCTACACGTTGAAAGTCCTAACCACATATAAAATTCTTTTCTCAATGTTATTCTTCAACATTCTGCACATTTCTTTAACTGTACTTTCCCCCTCATTCTTTCCCCATTCAGAAATAGCCAGCTATAGGACAAAATCAAGCTGTTTCCTTTCAAATATATATATATATAATCTCGGAGAGACAACACTAAAGTTCCTGAGACAACATAGGAATTCCCAGCCAAACCATTGAACCTGGGGAGACAGGCTACAAACCAGGAATGCTAGCCCAAAGAGCTACGAGGAAAGAGAACTTGGTTCTTTCACCTTATGAAAGCAGGAATGTTTCAAGGAAGTGAAAACATTTAAAAGAGGTAAGAAATTTATCATGACAAACACATCACGATGTATGGGAGAGCACACCAAGAACTTGTTATTGAACAGAGAAACATGGAGAAAATTCACACCTAGTGACCAATGCTGCTGCTGCTAAGTCGCTCAGTCGTGTCCGATTCTGTGCGACCCCATGGATGGCAGCCCCCCCAGGCTCCTCCATCCATGGGATTTTCCAGGCGAGAACACTGGAGTGGGGTGCCATTGCCTTCTCTGGTGACCAGTGCTAGCATCCTCAATGAGGAGAAGAGCAGTAAGTCAGAAGGTAGACAAAGACATTCATTTGGGGAAGAGTGGGAGAGTGGGAGGTCTTGAGTGACGAGGAGGGCAGTAAGTCAGAAACTAGGAAGAGGTACTCACTTGGAAATGAGAGGAGGTCTTGAGTGATGAGCACAGTTAGAAACTAGTCCGAGATACTTGGAGAGGACAGGGGCAGGGGGTCCTCACTTAGGAGAAGCTCAGTAAGTTAGAAACTAGTCTGAGATACTCACTTGGAGACAAAAGAGGGTCTTGAGTGAGGAAGAGCCCATGGGATATTGGGCAGATACTCAGAGAGGACGAGAGGTTACTGATAAGGAAGAGAGCACAGTGAGTCAGGAACTAGGCAGAGATTCCACAGGAATGGCATTCTTGATTGACAAGGAGGGCAGTACGCAAAATCTAGCAAAATCCTCACTTGGAAAAGAGTGTGAGGATCTGAGTAAGGAGAAGTGCATTGGTCAGATGCTGGGTAGAGATGCACACTTGGAGAGGAGTGGATGTCCTGAGTGAGGAGGAGCGATTAGGTGAGAAACTGGGCAGAGATATTCATGTGGAGAGGAGTGGAAGGACCCAAGTAAGGAGGAGGGAAGACAGTCAGAAACTAGGGAGAGATACTCACTTGGAGACAAGTGGAGATCCCAAGTGAGGGGGAGCACGGGAAGTCGAAGCTAGTCGGAGATACAAAATTCAACAGGAGTGGACTTGCAGATTTAGAAGGACAACAGTAGATCAGAAATAGCAAGATGTACTTACTTGGAGAGGAGTGGAGGGTTCTGAGTGAGGAGGGGAGCATAGTTAAAACTGGCAACACATACTGACTTGGAGAGAAGTGAAGAGCCTGAGAGAGCAGGAGCACAGTAAGTCGAAAACTAGGAAAGGTACAAAATTATACAAAATTGAGAAGGAATGTAAGAAGTAAGAAACTAGGAAGAGTTCTCAAATGGAAAACAGTGGTTGTTACGAATGAGTAACAGGACATGGGACAGAAACTGGTCAGAGATACTCATTTGGAGAAAAGTGAAGGTCCTGTGTGAGTAGTAACACACTAGGTTAGAAACTAGGCAGGGATACTTATATGGAGAGGACTGGAGAGGCCTGCGTGAGGAGGAGTATATAAGTCAGAACATGGACAGAGATACTCACTTGGAAAGAAGTGGTGGTCCTGAGATAGTAGTAGCAAAAGCGGTTACAAACTAAGGAGAGAACTAGCATGCAGACTCTGAGTGCAGGGTCCTGAGTGAGGAGGACGTAATTCCAAACTGGATGAGGTACTCACTTGGAGAGAAGTGGAGATCCTGAGTGAGCAGGAGCACAGTAATTCAGAAACCAGGCAGAAATACCAAATTCTACAGGTGTGTTGATCCTGATTGAGAAGGAGGGAAGTCAGTCAGAAACTAGGAAGAGGTGCTCACTTGGAAAGCAGTGAATGATGATCAGTAGGTCCGAATCTGGGCAGAGATGCTCACTTGGACAAAAGTGGAGGTCCTGTGTGAGTAGTAGTACACTAAAAGAAAAGATAGCCAGAGATGCTGACAAGGGGAGGAGTGGAGTGTCTTGAGTGAGGAGGAGAACATAGTTCAGATAATGGGAAGAGATACTCACTTGATTAGAAATGGAGATCCCAAGTGAGCAGGAGAACACTAGGTCAGAAACTAGGGAGAGATACAAAATTCTACAGCTGTGTAGTTCCTGACTGACAAGGTTCTCAATTGGAAAGGAGTGGGTATTGTGAAAGGAATCAGAAGAGAAGTCAGAAAGTGGGCAGATATACTCACTTGGAAAAAAGTGGACTTCCTGTGTGTGTGGTAGCGCAATAGTTAGAAGCTAGGTAGAGATGCTAACATGGAGAGGACTGGAAGGTCTTGAGTGAGAAGGAGGGCATAGATGAGAAACTGGGTAGGGGTACTCACTTGGAGAATAGAAGGCCTGCGGGAGAAAGATCACATAGGTCAAGAACTGGGCAGTTACTCACTTGGAGTGGAGAGATGGCGCAGAGTAAGGAAGAGAGCATGGGTCAGAATACAGGCAGAGATGCTCACTTGGAGAAAAGTGGAGGTCCTATGTACGTAGTAGCACACTAAGTTAGAAGCTAGGCACAGATACTAACAGGGAGAGGACTGGAAAGTTTTGAGTAAGGAGGAGGGCATAGTTGAGATCATGGGAAGAGATACTCACTTGGAGAGGAGAGGGGCTCCTGAGTGAGGAGGAGCACATAGGTCAGAAAATGGGAAGAGATGAGGACTCGGAAAGGAGAGGTGGTCTTGAGATAGGATTAGCTCAGTCAGAAACTAAGGAGAGACAAGTGGAGGGTCCTGAGTGAGGAAGAGTGTTAGGTCAAAAATGGAAGAGATACTCACATGGCAAGAATGGAGATCCTGAGTGAGGAAAAGAACAGTAAGTCAGAAATTAGAAGTACTAAATTCTACAGGCATGTAGCTCCTGATTGAGAAGGACAGAAGTAAGAAACTCGGAAGAGGTTTTTACTTGGAAAGAGTGGGTGTTGTGAACAAGGACAGGCCGTAGGTCAGAAAGTGGGCAGATATACTCACTTGGAGAGGAGTGGAAGTCCTGTTTGAGTTGCACCGAACTAAGTTAGAAGCTAGCTAGAGATACTAACATGGAGAGGACTGGAGGACCTTGAGTGAGGAGGAGGGCAGAGGTCAGAAATTGCCAGAGATACTCACTTGAAAGCAGGTAGAGGTCCTGAATGAGTAGTAGCACAGTAAGTTAGAAACTAGGCAGTGATACTCATTGGAAAGGTTTGAAGGGCCCTGCATGAGGAGAAGCGCATGGTACAAATCTGGGAAGAGATACTCACGTGGAGAGAATGGATGTCCTGAGTGAGCAAAACAACAGTAGGTCAGAAATTAGGTAGACATATTAAATTCTACAGGTGTGTAGTGCCTGATTGAGAAGGAGGGAAGTAAGTCAGAAACTAGGAACAGATTCTCATTTGGAAAGGAGTGGGTTATGTGTAAACGGATCAAGCTATAGGTCAGAAAGTGGGCAGATATACTCATTTGGAGAACCTCATGTGGAATTCCTGTGTGCGTAGTAATGCATTAAGGTAGAAGCTAGGCACAGCTCTGAACACAGAGAGAACTGGAGGGTCTTGAGTGAGGAGGAGCGCCTTGGTGAGAAACTGGGCAGGGATACTCAACTTGGAGAGGAGAGGAGGTCCTGAATGAGGAGGATAACATAGGTCACAAAATAGGCAGAGATATTCACTTGGCTAATTGTTAAGGTCCTATGTGAGCAGTAGTGCACTAAGTTAGAAACTAGGCAGAGATACTAACTTGGAGAGGACTGGAGGGTCCTGAGGGAGGAGGAGCACATAGATGAGAAAGTGGGCAGGAATACTCACTTGGAGATGAGAGAAAGGCCTGAGGGATGAGGAGCACAAAGGAGAGAACCTGGGGAGAGAGAATCACTTGGAGAGGAGGAGAACATGGTTCAGAAAATAGCCACAGATATTCACTTGGAAAATAGTTGCAGTACTGTGTGAGTAGTAGCACACTGATTTAGGAACTAGGCAGAGACGGTAACAGGGAGAGGACTGGAGGGTCTTGAGGGAGGAGTTGCACATAGATGAGAAACTGGGCTGGGATACTCACCTGAAGAAGAGAGGAAGTCCTGAGGGAAGAGGATTGTGTAGGTGTGAAACTGGGCGGAGATACTCACTGGGAGAGGAGGTCCTGAATGAGGAGCACATAGGTTGGAACACGGCCAGACATACTCAGGTGGAAGCACGTAGACGTCCTGAGTGAGTATAGCACAGTCAGTTAGAAACTAGGCAGTGCTACTCGTTGGAGAGGTGTGAAGGGCCCTGCGTGAGGAGGAGCGCGTAGTTCAAATCTGGGAAGAGGTACTCACGTGGGAGAACAGAGATCCTGAGTGAACCGAAGAACAGTAAGTCAGAAATTAGGTAGAAACTCAAACTCTACGGCTGCATAGTTCCTGATAGAGAAGGACAGGAGGAGGGATAGGTTCTCACTTGGAAAGGAGTGGGTTATATGAAAGAAGACAGGCCACACATCAGAAAGTGGGCAGATAAACTCACTTGGAAAACAGGTGTGGTCCTGTTGTAAGCAGTAGAGCACCAAGTTGGAAGACAGGCACAGATACTAACATATAGAAGACAGAAGAAGGGTGAGGATTTGTGCATCATTGAGAACGTGGACAGATATACTCACTTGGAGAACAGTGGAGGGCCTGCGTGAGTTGTAGTGCCCTAAGTTAGAAGGTAGGCAGAGACACTAACACGGAGAGGACTGGAGGGTCTTGAGTGAGGAGGAGCATAGAGGTGAGAAAGTGGGCAGGAATACCCCCTAGGAGAGGAGAGCTGGTCCTGAGGGAAGAAGAACACAGAGGTGGGAACTGGGCAGAGATACTCACTTGAAGGGAGAATTGGTTCAGTGTGAGGGGGAGCACATGGGTCAGAAAATGGGAAGAGAGATTAATTCAGAAAGAAGAGGTGGTCTTGAGATAGGAGTAGTGCAATATGTTAGAAACTAAGCAGAGAGGCTCACTGGATGGGAGTGAAGCGTCCTGAGAGACGAGCCGTGCTAGGCCAGAGCTGGAAGGGATACCGACTTGGAGAGAGGTGGAGAATCCTGAGTGAGCAAGAGCACACTAAGTCAGGAACTAGGCAGAAATACAGAATCCTACAGTTGTGTAGTTCCTGATTGAGGCGGATGGAAGTCAGTCAGAAGCCAGGAAGAGGTTCTCCCTTGGTAAGGAGAGGATGTTGTGAAAAAGGACAGGCCATCGATCCAAAAATGTGCAGATTTACTCGGAGAAAAGTGGAGGTCCTGTGGGACTAATAGCACAATAAGTTAAGAGCTAGGAAGAGATTCTAACATGGAGAAGACTGGAGGGTCTGAAGTGAGAAGGAGCACGCAGGTGAAAAGTGGGCAGGGCTACTCATGAGGTCCTGAGGGAGGAGGGTCGTTAGGTGAGGCAGTGGGCAGAGATAGTCAGTTGGAGAGGGGAGGTGGTTGTGAGTGAGGAGGAGCACGTAGATCAGATTTGGTGGGAGATACTCACTTGGAGAGGAGAGGAAGTCTTGAGTGAGAAGAAGCACAAAATGGGTCAGAAAATGGGAAGAGATACTGACTTGGAAAGAAGTGGTGGCCTTGAGATAAGAGCAGTACCAATCATTTAGCAACTAAGCAGATATACTCACTGGAGAGGAGTGAAGGCTCCTGAGTGAGCTGGAGTGTTAGGTCACAATGGGAAGAGATACTAACTTGGAGAGAGGTGGAGATGCTGAGTGAGCAGCAGAACACTAAGTCAGAGAAACTAGGCAGACAAACAAAATTCTACAGGTGTTTAGGTCCTGATTGAGAAGGAGGGATTTCAGAAACTTGGAAGAGGCTCTCACTTGGAAAGGAGTGGGTTAGGTGAAAAAGGATCAAGCCAGAGTTCAGAAACTGGGCAGATACACTCACCTGGAGAGGCGTGCAGGTCCTGTGTGAGTAGTAGCGGACTATGTTAAAAGCTAGGCAGAGATACTGACAAGGAGCGCGCTGGAGGGTCTTGAGTGAGGAGTCGTGCATAGTTGAGAAAGCAGGCAGGGACACTCACTTAGAGGTGAAGGGGAGTCCTGGGGTGGAGGGTCACATAGGCGCAAACCTGGCAGACACAGTCACTTGGAGAGGAGAGACAGTCCTGAGTGAGGAGGCGCACAAGGTCAGAATACGGGCAGAGATACTCACTTGGAGAAAGGTGGGGGTCGTGTGTAATTAATAGTGCAGTAATTCAGAAGACAGGCAGAGTGAGGAGGAGGGCATAGTTGAGATTATGGGAAGAGATACTCACTTGGAAAAGAGGTGATCCTGAGTGAGGAGGAGCACATAGGTCAGAAACTGGGAAGAGACACTGACTCGGAAAGAAGCAGTGGACTTGAGATAGGAGCAGCGCAGTCAGAAACTAGGCAGTGGTAGTGACTGGAGAGGTGAGGAGGAGCGCGTAGTTCTAGTCTGGGAAGAGGTACTCATGTTGAGAGAATGCAGAGCCAGAGTGATGAGCAGAACAGTAATTCAGAAATTAGGGAGAACTACTAACTTCTACGTGTGTGCAGTTCCTGACTGAGATGAAAGAAGGAAGGAAGTCAGAAAGTAAGAAAAGTGGTTCCTGCTAGGGAAGGCGTGGGTGTTGGGAAAGAAGATAGGCCACAGGTCAGAAAGTGGAGAACCGCCAAGGTGCTGTGTGAGCATTAGTGCTCTGAGCTGAAAGCTAGGGAGAGATACTGACATGGAGAGGACTGGAGGGTCTTGAGAAAGGAGGTGCACATAGGTAAGAAACTGGGCAGTGCTACTCACTAGGAGACGGGAGGAAGCCCTGCGGGAAGAGGACCACATAGGTGAGAAACTGCGCAGAGAGAGACACTTGGAGAGGAGTGGTGGTCCTGAGTGAGGAGGAGCACATAGCTCATAAAATGGGAAGAGACAATGACCTGGAAAAAAGAAGTTGTGTTGACACAGGACTAGCGCAGTCTGTTGGAAACTAAGCACAGTTACTCACTGGAGAGGAGTGATGGGTCCTGAGTGATATAGGGTGTTAGGTCAATACTGGAAGAGATACTAACTTGGAGATAAGTGGTGATCCCGAGTGAGCAAGAGCACAAAAAGTCAGCAACTAGGCAGGGTTCCAAATTCTATATGTGTGCAGTTCCTGATTAAGAAGGAGGTAAGTCCGAAACTAGAAAGACATTCTCACTTGGAAAGGCGACAGTGATGTGATAGAAGACAGGCCAAAGTTTACAAAGTTTCCAGATACGCTCACTTGGAGAGGAGGGAGGTCCTGTGTGTGTCCCAGCCCGAGTGCCTAACATGGAGAGGACCTGAGTGTCTTGAATGAGGCCAATTGCATAGGAGAGAAAGTGGGCAGGGATACTCACTTCGAAGCAAGTAGAAGTCCTGAGTGAGTTAGAAACTAGGTTATATTACTCATTGGAGAGGCATAAAAGGCCCTGAGTGGGGAGCATCACATAGTTCAAATCTAGAAAGAGATACTCGTGTGGAAGAATGGAGATTCTAGTGAACCGAAGAAGAGTAAGTCAGAATTAGGTAGAAATACTAGACTCTACAGGGGCATAGTTCCTGATCAAGGAAGAGGGAAACTAGGAAGAGGTTCTCAGTTGGAAAGGAGTGGGTGTTGTAAAAGAAGGATCGAGTGATACACAGGTTAGGAGGCGGGCCGATACACACACTTGGAAGAGTGGAGGTCCTGGTGAGTAGTAGCACACCAAGTTAGAAGCGAGGCGGAGATACGGACAAGGAGAGGGATGGAGGCTCTTGAGTGAGGAGGAGGGCATGGGTGAGAATTGGGGAGGGATCGTCACTTGGACAGGAGAGGAAGGCCTGAGAGAAGAGGATCGCATTGGTGAGACAATGAGTAAAGATAGTCACTTGGATAGGAGAGGAAGTCCTGAGTGAATGGAGCACGTAGGGCAGAAAGTAGGAAGAGTTGTTGACTCAGAAAGAAGAGGTGGTCCTGAGGAAGGAGTAGTGCAGGCAGTTCCAACCAGGCAGTGGTGCTCTTTGGAGAGGTGTGTAGGCCGTGAGTGAGGAGGAGAACATAGACCAAATCGGGGAGAGAGACTCACGTAGAGAGAATGGAGATCCTGAGACACCAGAAGAACAGTAAGTTAGAATTTTGGTAGAAATTCTAAATTCTACTGGTGTGTCGTTTCTCTCCCCTAAGGAGGGAAGTAAGTGAGGAACAAGGAAGAGGTTGTCACTTGGAAAGGAGTGGTTGTTGTGAAAAGGGTAGAAGCCAGGCTCATATACTAACATGCAGAGGGAGGGAGGGTCTTGAATGAGGAGGGGCGGGTAGGTGAGAAACTGGGCAAGGGTACTTAACTTGGAGATGAGAGGAGGTCCAGAGGGAGGAAGGTCACACAGGTGAGAAACTGGGGAGAGATCCTCACTAGGAAGCAAGTAAAGGTCCAGGGTGAGTAGTAACACATTCAGTTGGAACCAGGCACTTATTTATACTGATTGGAGAAGTATAAAGGGCCCAAAATGAGGAGGAGCAAAAAGTTCAAATCCAAGAAGAGAAACTAATGTGGGAGAATGGAGATCCTCAGTCAGCAGGCTTACAGTAAGTCAGAAATTAGATACCAATGATAAAATCTACAGGTG
Organism: Antilocapra americana; assembly: GCA_007570785.1. Lineage (NCBI taxonomy): Eukaryota > Metazoa > Chordata > Mammalia > Artiodactyla > Antilocapridae > Antilocapra > Antilocapra americana. Next base: position 869,284 of record ML663466.1, read on the forward strand.
TGTAGTTCCTGATTGAGAAGGACAAACATAATTTTGAAACTAGGAAAAGGTTCTCTTTGGAAAGGATTTGGTGTTATGAAAAAGGATCAAGCCATACATCAGGAAGTGGGCAGATATACTCACTTAAACAGCTGTGGTCCTGTGTGAATAGTAGCACATCAAGTCAGAAGCTAGGCACAGATACCAACAGGGGGACGACTGGAGCTTGTTGAGTCAGGAGGACCACAAAGGTGAGAAACTGGACGGGTCAACTTGGAGAGGAGAGGAAGGACTGATTGAGGAGGATCACATAGGAGAGACACTAGTTGAGATAGTGTCTTGGAGAATAGAGATGGTACTGGGTGAGGAGGAGAACATAGGACAGAAAGTGGGCAGAGATACTGACATGGGGAGAAGTGCTGGTCTTGAGACAGGAAGGAGCAGCACAGTCAATTAGAAACTAAACAGAGATACTCATTTGAGAGGAGGGAAGGGTCCTGAGTGAGGAAGCGGTCCGATCAAAACTGGAAGAAATATTCACTTGGAGAGAAGTGGAGATCCTAAGTAAGCAGGAGCACAGTAACTCAGAAAGTAGGCAGAGTTACAAACTTCTACAGGTGAGTAGTTCCTGACTGAGAAGGAGGAAAGTAAGTCAGAAACTTAAGAACAGGCTCTCCTTGGTGAGGCGTGGATGTTGTAAATGGGACAGGCCATAGGTGAGGAAGTGTGCAGATTTACTCACATAGACAAAGTGGAGGTCCTGTGTGAGTAGTAGGGCAATAAGTTAAAGCTTGTAAGACATAGTAACATGGAGAAGATGGAGGGTCTTAAGAATGGTGTTGCACATAGGTAAGATACCGGGCAGGGATACCGACCTGGAGATGAAGTCCTGAGGCAGGAGGGACACATGGGTGAGAATGTGGCAGAGATACTTCTTGGAAGAAAAAAGAAGTCCTGAGTGAAGTGGAGCCCATAGGTCAGAATACGGGCAAACATATTCGCTTCGAGAGAAGTGAAGATCATGTGTGTAATACTACACTAAGTCAGAAGATAGGCACAGATGCTAACTTGGAGAGGACTGGAGGGTCTTGAGTGAGGAGGAGCATATAGATGAGAAATTTAGCAGGGATCCTCACTTGGAGAGGAGAGAAGTCCTATGGGAGGAGGATTATACAGATGAGAAACAGGGCAGAGATAAAGACTCAGAAAGAAGAGGTCGTGACATAGGAGTAGTGCAGTCAGTTAGAAACTAAGCAGAGATACTCACTGGAGAGGAGTGAAGGGTCCTGAGTGAGGTAGGGCGTTAGGTCAAAACAGGAGGAGACACTGACTTGGAGAGAAGTAGAGATCCTAAGTGAGCAGGAGCACAGGAAGTCAGAAACTAGGCTGAGATACAAAATTCTATAGGTGTGCAGTTCCTTACTGAGAAGGAGGGAAGTAAGTCAGAAACTAGGAAGATGTTCTCACTTGAAAAGGTGTGAGTGATGTGACAGAGGACAGGCCATAGGTCAGAAAGTTTTCCAATACACTCTCTTGGAGAGGAGTGGAGTTCCTGTGTGTGTACTAGCGTACTATGTTAGACGCTAGGCAGAGATCCTAGCATGGGGAGGACCAGAGTGTCTTGAGTGAGGATGAGCACTTAGGAGAGAAAATGGGCAGTGGTACTCACTTGAAAACAAGTAAAGGTCCCGAGTGAGTGAGAAACTAGGCAGTACTCATTGGAGAGGTGTGAAGGGCCCTGAGTGGGGAGCCTCACATAGTTCAAATCTGGGAAGAGATACTCATGTTGGAGAATGGAGATTTTGCCTGAATCGAAGAACAGTAAGTCAGAAATTAGGTAGAAATACTAAACTGTATGGGTGCATAGTTCCTGATTGAGGAGGAGGGAAGTAAGTCAGAAACTAGGAAGAAGGTCTCACATGGAGAGGAGTAGGTATTTATAAAAGAAGGATCAATAGCCAGGACATGGAAGCCACCTAGATGCCCATCAACTGACGAATGGATAAGAAAGCTGTGGTACATATACACAATGGAATATTACTCAGCATTAAAAAAAAATTCATTTGAATCAATTCTACTCAGATGGACGAAACTGGAGCCCATTATCCAGAGTGAAGTAAGCCAGAAGCAAAAACAACAATACAGTATATTAACGCATATATATGGAATTTAGAAAGACGGTAATGAGAACCCAACATGCGAGACAGCAAAAGGAACGCAGATGTATAGAATAGACTCGTGGACTTTGTGGATGAGGGTAAGGGTGGGATGATATGGGAGAAGGGCATTGAAACATGTTAATTATCATATGTCTAATCAATCACCAGCCCAGGATTGATTCTCGGGGCTGGTGCAGCGAGATTTCCCAGGGGGGAGGGAGGAGGGAGGGGGGTTCTGGAGGGGAAGCATATGTAAACCCATGGTGATATCATGTCATTGTATGGCAAAAACAATAAAAAAAATAATAAAAATAAAGTCAGGTCATAAAAAAAAAAAAGAAGAAGGATCAAGAAATACATAGGTCCTGAAGTGGGCAGATATACATGGTTGGAAAGAGTGGAGGTCTAGTGTGAGTAGTAGTGAAGTAAGTTATAAACGAGGCAGAGATACTAAGAGGGAGAGGAATGGAGGGTCTTGAGTGAGGAGGAGGGCATGGATGAGAAATTGTGCAGGGATCTTCACTTGGAGAATACAGGAGGTCCTGTGTGAGGAAGAATACATAGGACAGAAAATGGGCAGAGATACTGACATGGAGAGAAGTGCTGGCCTTGAGACAGGAGAATCACAGTCAATTAGAAACTAAGCAGAGATGCTCATTTGAGAGAAGTGAAGGGTCCTGAGTGAGGAAGAGGGTTAGGTCAAAACTGGAAGAGAGATTCACTCGGAAAGAAGTGGGGATCCTGAGTGAGCAGGAACACAGTAACTCAGAACATAGGCAGAGATACAAAATTCTACAGGTGAGTAGTTCCTGACTGAGGAGGAGGGAAGTAAGTCAGAAACTTAAGAACAGGTTCTGCTTGGAGAGGAGCGGGTGTTGTAAAGCGGACAGCCTTAGGTCAGAAAGTGTGCAGATTTACTCACACAGAGAAAGTGAGGTCCTGTGTGAGCAGTAGAGCAATAATTTAGAGCTAGGAAGAGACAGTAGCATGGAGAGGATGGAGAGTCCTAAGAACAGTGTTACACATAGGTAAGAAACTGGACAGGATTCCTCACCTGGAGACGAAGGAAGTCTTGAGGGAGGAGGGACACATAGGTCAGAGTATGGACAAATACATTCACTTCGAGAACAGTGGAGATCATATGTGTCTAGTAGTGCACCAAATTAGAAGGTAGGCACAGACACTAACATGGAGAGGAGCGTATAGGTGAGAAAGTGAGCAGAGAGCCTCACTTGGAGAGGAGAGGAAGTCCTGTGGAAGGAGCATCACACAGGTGAGAGATGGGGCAGAGGTAATGACTTGGAAAGAAGAGGTTTCTTGACACAGGAGTAGTGCAGTTAGAAACTAAGCAGAGATACTCACTGGAGAGGAGTGATGGGTCCTGAGTGAGGTAGGGCATTAGGTCCAAACGTGAAGAGATACTGACTTGGAGAGAAGTGGAAATCCCAAGTGAGCAGGAGCACAGGAAGTAGGAAGACATTCTTTCTTGAAAAGGAGTGGGTGATGTGAAAGAGGAAAGGCCACAGGTCAGAGGTTTGCAGATACTCTCACTTGGAGAGGAGTGGAGTCCTGTGTGTACCCATGAACTGTGTTAGACGCTTGGCAGGATGCTAACAAGGGGAGGACAAGAGTGGCTTGAGTGCGGACAAGCGCATTGGGAAGAAAGTGGGCAGAGCTACTCATTGGAAGAAAGGAGGAGTCATGAGTGAGTGAGTGAGAAACTAGGCAGTATTACTCATTGGAGAGGTGTGAAGGGGCATGAGTGGAGGACATCGCATAGTTCACATCTGGGAAGATATACTCATGTGGGAGAATGGAGATCCTGAGTGAACCGAGGACAGTAAGTCAGAAATTAGGTAGAAATACTAATGATTAACAGGTCCATAGTTTCTGATAGAGGAGGAGGGAAATAATTCAGAAACTAAGAAGAGGTTCCCACTTGGAAAGGAGTGGGTGTTGTAAAGGGTGGATCAAGCCATAGGATATACACACTTAGAAAACAGTGTGATACTACTCACACAGGACCTCCACTAAGTTAGAAACGAGGCAGAGATAGTAACACAGAGAGGACTGGAGCGTCTCGAGTGAGGAGCGCATGGATGAGAAACTGGGCAGGGATACTCACTTGGAGAGGAGGAATACATAGGACAGAAAATAGCCCGGGACATTGACATGGAATGAAGTGCTGGCCTTGAGATAGGAGTAGTGCAGTCAATTAGAAACGAGGCAGAGATACACATTCGAGGGGAGTGAAGGGTCCTGAGTGAGACAAAGGGTTAGGTCAAAACTAGAAGAGATATCACTTGGAGAGAAGTAGAGATCTTTGAGTGAGCAGGGGCACAGAAACTGAAACTAGGCAGAGGTACAAACTTCTACAGGTGCCTAGTTCCTGACTGAGAAGGAGGGAAGTAACTTAGAAACGAAGAACAGGCTCTCCTTGGAGAGGAGTGAGTGTTGTGATGAGGAGAGGTCGTAAGTCCGAGCGTGTGCAGATTTACTCACGTAGACAAAGAAGAGGTCCTGTGTTAGCAGTAGCACAGTAAGTTCACGCTAGGAAGAGATGGACATGGAAAGGATGGAGGGTCTTGAGCCCGGTGTTTCACATAGGTCAGAAACTGGGCAGGGCCATTCACCTGGAGACGACGGAAGTCCTGAGGGAAGAGGAACACATAGGTGAGAACCTGGCAGACACAGATACTCACTGGGAGAAGAGAAGAGTTCCTGGGTGAAGAAGAGCCCTTAGGTCAGAATATGGGCAAATAGTCCACTTTGAGAAAAGTGGGCATCATGTGTGTCTACCTGTGCACCGAGTTAGAAGGTAGGCGCAGACACTAACACGGAGAGGACTGGAGCATCCTGAGTGAGGAGGAGCACATGGGTGAGGACGTGGGCAGGGTTACTCTCTTGGACAGGAGAGGAAGTGCTGTGGGGGGAGGGTCACACAGGTGAAACCCGGGGCAGAGGCGATGACTCAGAGGAGCAGTTTCTTGACACAGGAGTAGTGCAGTCAGTAAGGTCCTAAGCAGAGATACTCACTGGAGAGGAGTGAAGGGTCCTGAGTGCGGTACCATGTTAGCTCAGAACTGGAGAGAAATGGAGATCCTGCGTGAGCAGGAAACAAGTAAGTTAGAAACTAGGAAGAGAGACACAATTTTGTAGTGATTTTCTTCCTGATTAAGAAGGAGCAAAGCAAGTCAGAAACTAGAAAGATGTTCTCACTGGGAAGGAGTAGGTGATGTGAAAGAGGACAGGCCATAGGTCAGAAAGTTTGCAGATATACTCACTTGGACAGGAGTGGATGGAAGTCCCAGGCGAGTACTAGCAAACTAAGTTAGATGCCTTGTATAGATTACTAACATGGGGAGGACTAGAGGTTCTGGTATGAGTGCATACTCGCTTGAAGACAAGAGGAAGTCCTGAGGGAGGAGGGTCACAAAGGAGAGAACCTGGGCAGAGAGAGTCACCTGCAGAGGAGGCACTGAGTAAGGAGGAGCACATAGGTCAGAAAACAGGCAGAGGGATTCACTGGAGAAAAGTGGAGGTCTTGTTTGCGTAGTAGCGCACTGAGTTTGAAGCGAGGCACAGACACTAACCGGGAGAGGACTGGAGGGTCTTGAGTGAGGAGGAGCTATGGGCCAGGGGCAGGGATCCTCACTTGGCCAGGAGAGGAAGGCCTGAAGGAGGAGGATCACAACTGGGCAGAGATAGAGGCCTGCAGAGGTGAGGTGGTCCTGAGTGAATGGAGCACGTAGGGCAGAAAGTAGGAAGAGTTGTTGACTCAGAAAGAAGAGGTGGTCCTGAGGAAGGAGTAGTGCAGGCAGTTCCAGCCAGGCAGTGGTGCTCTTTGGAGAGGTGTGTAGGCTGTGAGTGACGAGGAGAACATAGACCAAATCGGGGAGAGAGACTCACGTAGACAGAATGGAGATCCTGAGACACCAGAACAGGAAGTTAGAATTTTGGTAGAAATTCTAAATTCCACTGGTGTGTCGTTCCTCCCCGCTAAGGAGGGACGCAAGTCAGGAACAGGGAAGAGGTGGAAAGGAGTGGTTGTTGTGAAAACAGTGAAGGCAGGCTCATTACTAACATGGAGAGGGAGGGAGGGTCTTGAATGCGGAGGAGCGGGTAGGTGAGAAACTGGGGAGAGATCCTCACTTGGAAGCAAGTAAAGGTCCAGGGTGAGTAGTAGCAAAGGGATTAGAAACCAGGCAGTTATTTATACTGATTAAGATGTATGAAAGGCCCTGAATGAGGTGGAGCACAAAGTTCAATTCTGAGAAGAGAAACTAACGTGAGAGAATGGAGATCCTCAGTCAGCAGGATTACAGTAAGTCAGAAATTAGGTACAAATAATAAAATCTATAGCAATGTAGTTCCTGATTGAGAAGCAGGAGCATAATTCAGAAACTAGGAAAAGGTTCTCCTTGGAAAGGAGTGGGCAGATATACTCACTTGAAAACAGTTGTGGTCCTGTGTGAATACTAGCACATTAAGTCAGACGCTAGCCACAGATACCAACAGGGAGACGAATGGAGCATCTTGAGTGAGGAGGACCACAAGGTGAGAAACTGGGCAGGTTGACTCACTTGCAGAGGAGAGGAAGGGCTGATTGAGGAGGATCACTTGGGTGAGACACTAGTAGGAATCCTCACTTGGAGAAGAGAGGACAGAAAATGGGCAGAAATACTGACATGGGGAGAAGTGCTGGTCGTGAGACAGGAGCAGTGCAGTCAATTAGAAACTAAGCAGAGATACTCATTCGAGAGGAGTGAAGGGTCCTGAGTGAGGAAGGGGGTCAGGTCAAAACTAGGAGAGATATTCACTTGGAGAGAAGTGAATCAGAAATATAAAATAAAGAATATAACAACTGAAATGAAAAACACTAGAAGGAATCAACAGCAGGATAAATAAGGCAGAAGAACAGATGAGTGTGCTGGAAGACAAGGCTGTGGAAATCAGTGCCATGGGACAGAATAAAGTTTCTGATTTTTGAAATAGCCTTATAGGACGGAATATACTGCATCGCTCACATCCCTGGCATGGCAGTCAGCTAGGCTAATGTGAGGAGACTTTTATAAAAAAAAATTGCTGACAAATGTGTGGGAGGCGATAGGGAAATCACCAGAAACAATGAAGTACTCCCAGGGCAGAGAAAAGCCAATGGCAAGGCAGTTCCTGGAACCTGGATACAGTGAGAGTTGGGTGAACTCTGCCCAGCCTTTGCTTCAGCGGAGGGATGCAGCGCATCACGGTCCTCCACGATGAAGGGGGCAAACAAATACCTGGAGCTGCACTCTCTTCCCCTTCGGGCGCTCAGCCGGGTCTTCACATTGGCTGAATCCAAGTGGAAGCCAGAGCCCAGAAAGTGTAATCATGGAACTCATGCAGGTTAGCCTTTGAGTCCTGAAAGGAGAGTACAAAGGGTGGAGAGTTGGTCTGCCGGGGCAAAGGGAGGCCAGCTAGGAAATGGTGTGATCCAGAACTTTCTACTTTATGGATGAACCGTCCTATATCTTTGCCATTGCTTCATATCTGAGCAATACTAGGGAAACCTTGGTTAGAACACTATCCAAAACACGCCATGTGAACTAATCTAAAGTGAAAATTGAAACCCAGCACAGGGGAAGGGGAGCCAGTGGTTTCTCACCTCTCTCCGTTTGTTTAGGTTTTCAATTAGACAGGTGTTCTTTCACTACCCTCCTTTGCTCAGAAAGAGTAAAACCTGTCTCACTGGCAATTTTTATTTCACCTTGACACCCTTTTGTAAACAACCTCTCTCATGATTTTTTTTAAAGGCCTTGGGCAGATTCACACATTTTGTGTGGCTGCTGATGCTCCCACAGCACTTTTTCCTTCCCTTTCTTACAGCACTCATCGTTTTGTATTGTGATTGTTTAACATGTCTGACTCCCTTGCCCCCAAGAAGAAGGATTATGCTTTCTTCGTCTCTGCATCCTCTAGTCCCTGGAGTACCTTCCCCTGAGTATACACCCAACGAATATTTGTCAGGTAAATTAAAAATGAAGCAATCTTGCTTCCCACTTTTTCTCTTGAGGGGCAGGACTGTCAGACTGAAAAAGAACACCATCCCTTCTATTCATTCTTAGGAGTGAAGCTCACACTTTGGGTTTTATTTTTTAACTGTTTTGTGCTTGTATCTGAGTGTACTATACAATCATATGTAAGATTTTTTTAATTGGATCACTTAAAGCTGAGGTTCATAAGCCTTTTTACCCCCCAGGGGCCAGATAGTAATTACTTTAGGTCTTATGGGCCATGTAGTCTCTGTCATAACCACTCAGCTCCTCCCTGTAGCACAAAAACAGCCTTTAACCCGTATGTAATGATTGCTTATGGCTCTGTTCCAGTAAAACAGGCCTTTCTCACAACCTAGTGCCCAGTGTTGGAGTCTAGGATGTGGGCAACGCTGCAATAAGTACCCTTCTCCACATGGCTTTTCTTCCATGTACATGTGTATCTGTAGTAGCAAGGTTAAGAGGTGGAATTACTGGGGCAGAGAATAAATACATCTGGTACCAACTATTATGTATAAAATTAGCTACAAGCATGTACGCTACAACACAAGAAATATAGCCAATACTTTATATTAACTAAATGAAGTGTAACCTTTAAAAACCATGAATCACTATGTTATACACCTGTTAACTTATATAATGTTGTACAGCAACTATACTTCAATATAAATACATACATACATATGTACATAAATAAATAAATCTGTAAGTTTGGTAGATCTGGCCAAATTTGGGTTACCGTTTCAAAGAAAATAACAAAAATAAGTACACATGCATACTTTCAAACTCAAAATTATTTGTAGCTTCAACTGTCAGAATCACAATAGGAATTAAATCATCAGATACTTATTCTCTATCATCCATGCCTATCCTATACAAAATGGAAAAACCAAAATAATCAGACGCTGTCCCTTCATGTAGAAGTTCTAAAGCTTCCTCGATAAAGACCACTCAAAATGACTGTGTGACTGCTGTGTTTTTTAATGAACTGGGTAGTTAACGACTTACCTAATAGAAGATCTACCCCAAATTCATCATGATGGCTGAAGACATCCGTGGCTAAAAGTAGTCATCTGGATCTGGACTAATAACTTTATTTTTGCATCTTAAGAATCTCCTATTTTCATGTTTTGCCTTATATTAAGGATATGCATATAAATTTTTATGTCCCCTACCTTGCTACCTATGTAGACTCTGAGTCATCTGTCCTTTTTCCTTGTCTTGTTTTTTGGAAATGTTTGATAACTCTTGGCCAACCCAGCAACACAAAGTCTGCCTAAAGCATGAAGTGAGGGTGGTGGTGGCCTTGAACTTGGTGGTGCTGGAGGCAGCTGTGGAGGAGGTGGTGGTGGACGAGGAGGCAGGTGATGGTCAGTGCTGGTGGGCACAGTGGAAGTGGTGAAAAAGGAAGAAGAAATGAAAAGAATAAACTGAATTATTCCATAGTACTGGACTAACAACCATAACTAGATTTATAATGAGCATATATTTGTAATATGCAAAAGTATTTTATGAAATATCAAAAGAGGAGGAAAATTAAGGGCAATATAGCTTTAGTTTCAATTATATCACATTATCTTCTTAATCCTGGAAGTTAGTTCAGTTAAATATGTCTTTCCTCTCTGAAGTTTTTCCCAGTACTTTAATGTCTTTATTAAAAGAACATGGTAACATTCTAGAATCTACAGGGAACTTGGTGGCCATATGGGTTTTTTAGTTTCATTATAACTCACAACCCAGATGTTTAAACATGTACATGTAGTACTATTGGTAGAAATTACAGAGTAAGCTGGTTAATGCCTAAACCAGAAAATTCAGTTAACTAGACTACTAATCCCTTAACATTTCTGGAATAATCAGTTTACTTACCTGTTATGGGTGCTCTCTTTAACATACTGAGTTGAGCTAACCTTACTCTTCATTTTCATTTGTATTTGTCTCCTAGGGCTTCTGTAACAGTTCCACAAACACCAGACATTCATTCTGTCATAATTCTGGAACCTAGAATTCCAAAATCATGATGTCAGCAGGGTCGTGCTCCCTCTGAGAGCTCTAGGAATTCATCCTTCCTTGCCTCTTCTAGCCTCTGGTGGTTGCCAGCAACCCTCCACATCACTAGGTCTATAGATCCCTCAACTTTACTCTCTGCCTCTTATCTCACGAAGTTCTCCCTGGGTGTCTTGTCTCTGTGTCTCTTCTTCTTGTAAGGACACCAGACATACCGGATTAAGGGCCCATCCTACTCCATTATGACCTCCTATCTACCTACTTCATCTACAGTGACCCTACTGCCAAATAACATCATATTCTGAGCCACTGGGTAGTTAGGACTTAAACATATGCCGGAGGGGAACTCAATTCAACCCATAATACCTTTCCATAAGCAGATACCATAATTTAGTCCCAGTGAAAACTGATCCATCCTTAAACTGAAGGACAAAAACGAATTTTAATTTCATGGTCACCTGATGCAGGGCGGGAGAATCTCAAGACAGTGGGGTTGGCTCTGGACTTCCTGCAGCAGCAAACACCTCTCTTGCATTTCCCCCAGTTTAGGTTTCAACTGGGAAACAGCATGCACAAATCCAGGCCTCCTAGGGATGACAATCAGAAGAGGAAAGATCCACTGAGTCCTTAATGGCCACAGTAAGCTTGAGCTCCATTGACTTAGAGATCATTACTGTAACATGAGTGCAAACATCCTGATGTTACAGATACTCTTTATTGTGAAATCAGCACCAAGTGACCAGTTCGTTTCTTCTAGGTTAGACTAGCCATCTTCCCAACTCTAAGCAGACCATCTTTTAAAAAGATGATAAAAAGAGGTAACTTTTTGTCACCTTTGGCAAGTGAATAACATTAGTTTCCAAATACCGCTGCCTCATCCTTTCCCTTGTCTGTCATCAAGGTAGTGAAACAAAGTCTATAAAGCATAGGAAAGAAAAAGAAACGACAATTAGTTTATCAATTAGATATGCCTTATTAAGACAAAAATCATAAAATTGAAAAAAGCAAGTTTATATCATGTGCTTCATATAACACCATCTGTGTCAATATAGAGGAAAAACTACCAAAAACAGTACTAATATCATTTGTGAATACATATGTACATGATGAAAGTATAAACACAGTAAAAAGTGGTTGTGCCCGACTCTTTGTGACTCCATGGACTGTAGCCCTCCAGGCTCCTCTGTCTAAGGGATTTCCCAGGCAGGAATACTGGAGTGGGCTACCATTCCATTCTCCAGAGCATCTTCCTGACCCAGGGATTAAACCTGGGTCTCCTGCATTGCAGGCAGTTTTTTTTTGTTTTGTTTTGTTTTTTTAACCATCTGAGCCACCAGGGAAGCCCATTGCCAAATCCATGATGGAGGCTGCTTCTGGGAAAGAAGAGAAGTAAAGACAGAGGAAGGAGAATAGGTTTGGGACAAAGATAATAACATCTCAATTTCATGTGGTACAAAGTAACACTAGAAAAAAAATGCAAAATATTAGTGTCTGCTGATTCAAACTGGCTGGTATTTGTCACATAATCTGTAATTTCTGAATTTTAAAAATTTTTTTCAAAAATACATAAAAAATAATTGTGAGATAACACACAAGTATAAATGAGCAAGAGATCATTTCCTCCTAGTCCTACATTGTGGTTAATCACCTGAAAGGAATTTTCCCAGCTCTAATGAGGATGATCTCAGCAACATGTAGTTCCAGGAGGACTGTCTTCAATCTAAGTGAACTGCACAGAAGTTTACCCTCTGAAATGGGAAGAAACACAATTTCATTAAACGCTTGAATTAAGATGACCACAGCCTACTGTCTCTCTAATGTCTCTAACCCTAGACTAGCTGTGGTTCTCACATCAGGGTCTCCTTACTGGCTTCAATCCCTGGCTAGAGAATTGAAATCCTACAAGCTGTGTGATAGAGCCAAAAAACCAAAACCAAAACAAAACGATATGACTATAAATCATGGATGAAGGGAACTGAAGATGAGAAGATAGCCCATGTTTCTGGACTGGAAGAAAACTGTTAAAAGATCATACTACCCAAAGCAATCTACAGATTTAATGAGATCCCTATCAAATTACCCATGACAGTTTTCACAGAACTAGAATAATCCTAAAATTAATATGGAACCATAGCAGATCAAGAATTGCCAAAGAAAATACTGAAGCCCGCACATCTAGAGCTGCACTCTGCAACAACAGAAGCCAGCATAATGAGAAGCGTGAACCACAATGAAGAGTAGCCCCCAATTGCTGCAACTAGAGAAAGCCCGTGCACAGCATTGAAGATCTAGTGCAGCCAAAAACACAATTCCTCCTTTTTTAATGGACAGAAGTTCTAAATAGACTTTTTTCCAAAGAAGATATATAGATGAATCAATAGGCAAAACATCATAGCATGGCAATAGTCCAGAAAAATTACTATGGTTGGGCAGAATTCAAAATTTTATAGCCCCAGGATCTAATTCAACAAATAATTTCTACATTAATTCAAGAACTTTCCCCTTTGGTTATGGAATGAAGGCTCAAGATCATCAGCCAATAACTATTATCCAATGCCCTAGGCTCTCTAACACTGGCTGACACATGGAAAGCCAAGAGAGGAAACTTGCAGTCTGTGACCTGCAGCAGCTTTTAAAAAATGGGCTCACTAAAGCTTACCAAAATACTGGCACAAGCAAAGAACCAATATCGCTACAGAAAAAAAGTATAGTAATAAGAGTATTAATCACAATTAACAGGAATGGGCTACTGTACCTAATCAAGTTTTCCATTCCAAGGACCATTAAGCAAAACATTTTTTTTTGTTTGTTTTATGGTTCCAATATTGTTGCAGACACATAGTGGTACTAGGTTTTGTGGACTGGCTTGCTCAATTCTGCTCCAGCTCCCTTCTGGGCCTTCTTGGCTCACAGAGACTTGAAAGCTGCAAGGTCTGTTTTTCAGATCCCTTACAACTAAAATTGTGGTTGAGATTGAGATTGTGCATAACAGATGCACACATCCAATGCTCAGATTTGGAACCAAGTTATGTAGCAATAGAGGCCAGGTGTGAGAATTTCATTCTGTGGATGCAGAGCATAACTGAGGTGGCCTGGTTCCAATGCCAGCAGCTGAGGCTGTAGTTTCCTGACTGAGCAGAAGTGGCTCCCCTGGCAGCACTTCAGTGGTAGTGGCCCGCTCAAAAAGCACCTTTAGATTGTGGCAAAGGCACCAGCGCCCCTGGAGAGTCAAGTTTTGTGATTTGCTTTAGAAGTGGGTTCTGGCCATCTAGCTCTCTTCAGTCCTTCCAACAATACTGTTACTTTACATCCCCTTGTGCTGAGGCACTCTGTCGTGTCCAACTCTTTGCGACCCCACGGACTGTAACCTGCCAGGTTCCTCTGTCCTTGGGGATTCTCCAGGCAAGAATACTGGAGTGGGTCACCATGATCTCCTCTAGGGGATCTACCCAACCAAGGGATCAAACCCAGGTCTCCCACATTGCAGGTGGATCCTTTACCATCTGAGCCACCAGGGAAGCCCTTATACCCCTTACTATTCCCTTTCTCCTCAACCCAGATAGAATTGATTCTATCTCTGTAAGTAATTTCCAAATACCATACGTGTTTACTTTGCTTTCTTACTACAATATATTTACTTGATGAGTAAGTGCCTTAAAAATCTTCAAAATCATTGCGAAGAAAATGAAAGTTTTAATTAAATGAAATTAATGAATGCCAAATCACTTTGAACTTCCAAGAGTGACTTAACTTCATGTAAACAAATTTCTCCTGTCACACTGTCATAGCGAGTGATAAGAGTACTGAAAGCATAACCTCTAATTAAATCAATAAATATGGCTGCGTGTTGGTAGCAGGTTTAATATTTCAGTAGTTGCTGGTAGAGACTCCAGCCAGCAACTGTCCAGAAAAAGACACTGTGGACTTTTCCTGGAGTGGTAAGGGGACGGCTAGTAGAGCAAAGATGGTGAGTATTATAGTTTAGATTCCCCCAGAAGGACACGTTGAGATTGCAAGTACTTTTTAAGAGATAAAAATCTGTAAGGAGCAAGGAAGTGTATTAGTTTTCTATTGCTGTTGTAACAAATATAATAGCTTATTCTCCTACTGTTCTGAAGGCAAGAAACTCAAAGTCAGTCTCAATGGGCTAATGTCACGGTGCTGCAGTGCTGGGTCCTTCTGGAGTCTCCAGGAAAAATCCATTCCTTCTCTTCCTCCAACCTTCTAGTGGACATCAGTATCCTTAGCCTTCTGGCCTATTCCTGAACCTTTGAAATGCATCACCCAATCTCCGCTTCCATCATCACATCACCTCCTACTCTCACTCTGACTTCTCCAGAATTCGTGTTAATAAGGATTCATGAGACACTACAAGAAAATTACAGAGCAGTATCTCTGATGAACATAGATGTAAAAATCCTCAACAAAATATTAGCAACCCAAACTCAACCAGTGCTTTCAAAGAATCATATACCATAGTCAAGTGGGATTTATCCGTGGGATGCAAAAATGGTTAAACACATGCAAATCAATGAATGTGATATACCACATTAACAAAATGAAGGGGAAAAATCTTATGATTGTCTCAATGGATGCAGAAAAATTGTTTGACAATTCAACATACTTTCATAATAAAAAATTCTCAATAAATTAGGTATAAAAGGAATGTACCTCAATATAACAAAGGTCATATATGACAAGCCCACAGTTAACATTGTATTGAATGGTGAAAAGCTGAAAACTTTTCCTCTAAGATCAGGAACAAGACTAGGATGCCCACTCCCCACTTTTATTCAGCGTAGTACTTAAAAGTCTGAACTAGAGCCCTTAGACGAGAAAATGTAATATAAGGCATCCAAATAGGAAAGGAAGAAGTAAAATTGTCTCTGTTTGCAATGACATGATCTTAAATATATATAATTCTATAGATTCTACCAAAAGAACTGTTAGAACTAATAATTCAGTAAAGTTAAAGGATGCAAAATCAACACTTACAAATAGATTGTGTTTCTATACACTAACAATGAGAAAAAGAATATGAAGAGAACAATACACGTCCAAAAAAAAAATCCACTTAGAGGAGCAATCAATATGGTAGAGTAGTAGGACATGAAGCTCACCTTCTCCCACAAATATTCGTACATCAACACGATTCTCACAGAATATCTACATGATTCTCACAGGATATCTACAAGATAGAAACAGATTCAAGGACACAAAACTAGTGGTTGCCAAGGGGGAAGGGGGTGGAGTGGGAGGTTGGAGTTAGGAGATATAATCTATCATATATGGAATGGATAAACAAGGTCCTACTGTATAGTATAGAGAACTACATTCAGTAGCCTATGCTAAACCATAATGGAAAAGAATAGGACAAAAGGAATGCATATATAACTGAATCTCTTTGCTATATAGCAGAAATACAACATTGTAAATCAACTATACTTCAATAAAGATATAAATAATAAAAAAACCCACTTGCAATAATTTAAATTGATAAGAAAGTTCAGTAAGGTGGCTACACACAAGGTAAATAGAAATAGTATTCCTTCCCCAAAGTAACCAAGTAGAATAAATGCTTGAAAAACAAATCACACCCACAAGAGCAACAAAAACAAACTGCATTTATTTAATGTGCAGAACTCCGATTATAAACTTTTACTAAGACATCTAAAGACAGAGTTAAATATATAAAATTGTGCCATACTCCTGGCCGTCATGACAGAATGTTATTAAGATGTCGATTCTTCCAAAAATGATTTAGATTTAATGTAATTCCAATCAAAATTCCATTTTTAAAATTTTTACCTCAGAACAGTGCTATGATCCCATCTTTCACTCTAACTATCTGCATAATGTCAAGCAAGATGAAAAAACTGAAGACTTGGCCTCTGACAGCATCAATGGCATCAGAGAAGTATCCTGTGCTTTGGAAGAACACAGGTGTTCCAGAATCAGGACACATGTTCATGTGTCCCATCCTGTCTCAAGCATGCTACTGCTCTTCAGTCTGTACTTCTAGAAAAGAGAGTTACCTGGTGGTTACTTCCATCAACCTTTTCCCCTTTTCTCAACAAGTTAAAATTTAATATTTATGTACATCTGAGTATTTGCCTGCTTATCTACAAATTACGGACATGGTGGAAGACCTTAAGGCCCAATATATCTAAAATAGTCCAGATTCTTCATATGCTGGAGATCATGAGATGCCAAGAGCACACTAAGAGAAGATGGGAGATGAGCTGAATCATTGTTTGCAGCACTGGGTGAATTATCATACATCCCTACAGGGTTCTTCCAGTCCCGTCATGCACTGTGGAAGAAGCTTAATGTTAGGCTGGTTTGGAAGATTCTTGACTACTCACCAGGCCTCCCTAAAGGACCCACACCTTGGGGATCCAGTTATTATGTGGGTCCTGTGCAGCCTAATGGTTGTGTGAGGGTTCCTCTACTCTTCCCATTGAATTGGTCCTTGTCTTCCTTTAATTATCCCAGGACTCCAGTGATCCTGGGAATGAAGCCATTTAAGACTTGGGTCCCTCCATCTGTGACTCCAAGACCCCCAGCGCGTAGTTCTTATCTCCTCGGTCAAAGCCAGGCTGCAGTAAGTCTGGCATTATGGCCAGCACAAAGAGGACCCAGCAAAGGAGTTGGAAGCTGCATATTTTCAAACGGCATTGAGGAGAACCTGGTCCCGTGAACACACCTAATTGCAAGGGGATCTTGGGGTGCAGATTCTACCACCTGGGAGAGGAGAATGGATTCAGGGGGCAAAAATCTGCCTTTCAAAACGCTTTCATAATCTCTGCATGGATCAGAGCAGTAAGGGGCAAGGCTTAAACGATTCCAAACAAGGGTCAGTCTTGCCCTGTTGTTTGCACACTGGGTGCCTGTGTTGTATTATAAAAGCCCTTCCCCACTGAAAGTACTGGCCCATCAGTGTCATGCTTTCCCAGATGTGTTGCTGAACAAATGTGCTAACAGAATCTCAGCCATTTGGGGCAGGATCTTTCTCCAACACACAAACTTTGTAAAGTCCCTTCTAGGTTTGGCTAAGTAACTTTTTCCTTTTTGCTTTTTATATTTCCCTCATGGTTCAAAGCCAAGCATTAGGGGAAGGACTTGTCCGTTTTTAACCAATCAAGTCCAAAATGGCCTCCTAAATGTATGTTTCTCTTCCTTTGTGTTCTTTATTTATCACATGCTTTGATGTTGTTATACCCAAGGCCATCTTCCAGCCCCTCTTCTACTGAAAATGAATCACATTTATTTCTAACTAAGACACTGTTGGGGAAAAGGGAGAGAAGAAAATAGCTAGTTTCCTTAAGTACAGAACCAAGAAATGCAATAGTCCCACCTCAGTTTTTGGCAGCTCTTTCCTGAAGCCATAATATATTCCTCTAGATAAGCACAACTACGAGATACCATAGCAGCAGCAAAGGAGACATTGTTCAAAAATAACTTTTTTTTAATAAAAATGTAATTGCCTCATTACTGACATTGATCAGAATAATCCATGAAGATTAGTCTAAATGGAACCTGGGATCAATTCTATTATAAAATGGCTGGGTAGTTGGAAAAACAAAGTGGTCCTTCCTCAGGCAGCACAATCTCAACTGCTGATGACTTATCTGTGTTGAGTAAGATCTTAAAATGGATGAAACCTCATGAGGCTTCTTTGTGGCTGCCTTTCTATACATTGCACAGCACTTCTGTTTACTTTTACTAAAGAATGAGATGAATGTAAATTGAAGAGTGTAGCAAATGAAGTGGCTGTCGACAGTTACATCTAAGGAATAAATCTTTTCTTAAAAAAAATCACATTGCTTTTTATATTGGTAGAAAAGGATAACAGATGCCAGCACTGCCACCAGAGGCAATTTATCTGGATCTCAGAAGGATAACTGATGCCTTTTGCTATTGTTGTTGTTTAGTTGCTAAGTCTTCTCTGACTCTTTGCTACCCCATGGACTGTAGCCCCCCCAGGCTCCTCTGTTCATGGGATTTCCCAGGCAAGAACACTGGAGTGGGTTGCTACTTCCTACTCCAGGGCATCTTCCTGAGCCAGGGATCGAACCCGCGTATACTGCATCACCGCCAGATTCTATACCATTTGAGCCACCAGAGAAGCCTGACCTTTGTTATTGTAAACTAATATGACTAAGGAATTTAAAAGATCAGTACTAACATCCACCCATGGAAATCATCCTAGCTGGAGTTTGAGACACAATATTTTAAAGGCAACGGTACCAGGACTTCCCTGCTGGTCCAGTGGTTATGAATCCACCTGCCAATGCAGGGGACACGGGTTTGACCCCTGGTCCAGGAGGGTTCCACAAGCCACAACTGCTGAGCCCCTGTGCTGCAACTACCGAAGCCCATACACCCTACAACCTGTGCTTCACAACAAAAGCAGCCACCGCAGTGAGAAGCCATGCACCACAACTAGACAGTAGCCCCGACTCGCTGCCACCAGAGAAAACCCACAGCAACGAAGACCCAGCAAAGTAAACAAACAAATGTAAATCAATAAACAAAAATTTAAAAAAGAACTTAATAAAGGCAATGGTACCAAGTATATCATAGTAACTAGGACAGAAAGAAATTCCTGCTCTTGGCTTAGGCAAGATACAGGTAGAAAGTCTACTCTAAATAATAAAATTTTCTGGAAAAAATATATGTTTCCCTATACAAACCTAAATAGAGAATCTCAGTTTCATAATATTTTTAAGTTTTATGTATAGTCATACCTTTTTTATAAAAGGAAATCACTCTTGCCTGTCACTGCAAATTGGAATTCCATAAAACTTCTTGGAAATCTGTAAAACCAATGTGATGCTGAAGTTGCAGTACCAAAGGCATGGCAAAGAAGGCTTTTCCAACCCGGTTCCAACATATCTTTCAACATTAATTTCCATCACACTCTGTCCCTCCATGCTTTCCAAGCTCTAATTATTAAAGAATAGCCATTCTTTCCAGAATAGGCCATTACTCTCCATCTTACTTTGTCATTTATTATTCCCTCCACCTAGAATGCTCTTCTTCCTACCTCCCGACCCCACCTTCCCCACCACTCTCCTGGCATCCTGGCAAAATCCTACTTACCTTGATCTCATTAAGAACCAGCACATGGACTTCCCTGGTGGTCCAGTGGCTAAGACTCTGTGCTCCCAAGGCAGGGGGCCCGGGTTCGATTCCTGGCCAGGGAACTAAATTCTATATGCCACAACTAAATCTTGCACAAGCCACAATGAAGATCAAAGATCACACATGCCACAACTAAGACTTCACATAGCCAAATGAAATAAATTTTAAAATAAATATTAAAAAAAAAAGAACCAGTGCATACATCTCTTCCTTTCTGAGATGGTCCTTAATGATCCCAAGCAGAGTTGATTTTACTTTCCTTTGTTTTCTTACAGTGTATACACCAATTCCAGCCATGGCCACACTCTGTTGCCATTTTCTGTCCAGGGTATGAGTGCCCTAAAGAAATGATCACAAACGTCTTTGAATTCCCAGAGTCTTCCCCAGTGCATGAGGCGTGCGGTAACTGCCACTGGTGCCCTGCCCACAGTGCACACAGGCTCCGCTTCCAGCTGTGAGTGCCTGCGGCATTTTGCCAGGGGCCTTTCTCCAGCTGCTGAAGCTTGCACTGCCCATGTCCAGGCTGAAACTATCGAGCAGGCTAGCGATACAGGAGCAGCCTTCAATCTCTGCCTGACATGAGTTGGTGGGTACGACTCCAGCCATCTCACCCTTTGGGTGGGATGACACCATAATCTCTTCTGTCAACCACCATTCCCCAGACTGGGATTACGCTCACATTTCCCTTAGTTTAATGTTTTGATACCACACTCTGCAATGACTTCCCTACCTTCCCCACCTCATTTCCCTGTGCTCCTACTTGTGCTTCCTGGGAACATCTCACACATTAACTACTAGCACTCAATCCTTGTCTTCAGGTCTATTTGTTAGGGAACCCAAATTAAGAATACAAAATACTGAGCTGAATATGGCCCCGAGTTTCAAGCGGCTATCAGTCAAGGTGAGTGTGTCCTTGTAGAGACTACTTGCTTGAATTTGCCCTTTAGATCAAACGCACCCTTTCA
This sequence comes from Antilocapra americana, assembly GCA_007570785.1. Lineage (NCBI taxonomy): Eukaryota > Metazoa > Chordata > Mammalia > Artiodactyla > Antilocapridae > Antilocapra > Antilocapra americana. The sequence goes on from ML663466.1 coordinate 889,573, forward strand.
GAGATCACGTGCCGCAGCATTGGGAGTCTTGTTTCTTGAAACAACAGAAAGCTTTTACAGCTTTTTGAGCAGAAGACTAGCCTAATATACGCAGTGTTATAGGACAGTTATTTTGGCAGCACTAGATGGACAGATGGATGGATGAATAAGTAAGAGAAGACATAAAGTAAGCTAACTAAGCAGCTGAAGGCTGCCAGAGGGCCTTCACCCAAACCTGACCAGGCTGGCACCCTGACCTCAGATTTCCATCCTCCAGAGCTAGGAGAAATAAATTTCTGTCATTTATGGGCCACACAGTCAATGGTCCTTTGTTACAGCAGCCTAAAAGAACTAAGACAGGTACTATGGTTATGCAAGATAATATCTTTTTTAAAAGAACTTTTATTCCTATGATGACCTCATAAGGAAAACTGACTGAATGGTACATGGAAACTCTGGTACTATTTTTGCAATTTCTTGTGAGTCAAATTACATCATAATAAAGCATTATATAGAAGTAAATTAATTTTTACAAACATTTGGGCCACAGTCTGGACACAAGTGGCTAAGTCCCAACCACTGTGTCCCTTTGTTCAAAGGTCTAAACCTTCAAGTCCACTCCTTGTCACCAGATGACAGTTACCCAAAAGCTTGTCTGTCCCCTGCATGTCCAAAGCTAAGTGATTTCTGTTTGGCTCTTGTCTGCCCTCTGCCACTTGGCTTCTGGAGCAGCATCCTTTTCTGTTTGAGCTCCAATTCTTCCTGCTTGGGTCATATCACCTTCCAAGCACACCTGCCACAGAGTTTGGAGGGATCTCCCCAAGTCTGCCCACCAGCCTCAGTCCTCTCTAACCCTGGTCAATGAGCCTTCCCACTGCCCCTGCATCTGTGTCCACCACTCCTACAGCTCTCTTACCTTCTCTGGTGAGGAGAGAAGGGGATTCTTTCATATTCTCTTATTTCTTCACATACACACATCAACCCCAGCCATCCTGGAGGGCCTTCGCACTACACAAGAATCTTTTCTTCCTTTCCTTAGGGATCCGCTTTAGCACCTCAACCAGAATCATTGTTGACCCAACCGTGGGAATCACTCATCTCCCCTCCACATCAGGCAGCCAGAGCCAGGGGAGCTGGGAGTCTCTGGGTGATGCACTTCCTGCCACCACTCAGCATACAGAGCCTGGCTCAGAGCCAGAGTGCTTGACTACCTGACAAAAATCATATCTTCCCTTTCAAAAATTAAAGTATAGAATTCCCGAATTTTACTTTTCAGCTCATTGTTCTCTCCTCCCTCTGTAGAGTAACCCCTTAACTCAAAAATGTTTCGAAAGAGTTACTTTGGCAAAGCCTTGCATTGCCTCGGCTCTGAAAAACCAACACAACAAGATTGTGTGCACTGTATTTCAGTGGGTGTGAACGTGTCCATCAAGACCCAAGTTCATGATTAGTCCAGCAAATTGCTCTAATATCCAGCTAGAAATTGTCTCTAGGTGCATGATGGAGGATTTCAGAGGTGCAGACATCGGAAAGTGGCCTATAAAGATCAATTAGTCTATAAATGAGCCCTTGTTCAATTTCTGCGGTCAATACTAGAAAATCAGCTTGGCAGCAGAGTTACCAATACCTACGGGAATTCTCGTTATGCTGCTATTTTTTCTGGCATCGGGCCTTCCTTGCTGTCGTCAGGTGTCAAGATGATGGCTGGGATGACGTCGGTCCTCTCTGTGACATGCACTATCACTGGGGCTTCAGAGAGTTCTGCTTCCTTTGTCATGGATGAGGAAATTTGACTCCCAATCCTTGAAGCTGTTATATTTTGTATTTATTTTTCACATATATTTACCAAAATATTTATGTATTTACATATGTAATATGTTTATATTTAATATTAAGCATACTTGGCCTCAGCAGCAATAATCTCAGAATAAAGTTTTTCCTTGACTCTCAAAGTTCTGGTAAATGCATAGCCTTTCTGTGACTTTACCTAAGGTTTGAAAGCAAGGTCTCCTTTGAAACATTGTTAAGCAGTAAAATAAAACTAAAAACGTTTCCACAATGCAACTATAACTTAACTAAGTAATGTTGAACCAAATAGTAAGAAGTCTAAATTCTGCTACTAAGTTAATTGTCTCCCAACTCAGTTCATAAGATAAATTGGAACCAGGTTGGTGTCAGTTTGTCACCTTAATCACCTATATCATTTCAAGAACAAGAATTTCAAGATTATAACAACAAAGCATTAAACCAAACATAAAGCCTCCTGAGCATATGGGAGCATGTACAACTCCACAGGTTTGTTTCTCACCACTAAACTCTGTTTCCTTGGAAATGGCTCAGAGCCTCAAGGTTGAAAGCCAAAATTAAAATTTAAATCAAAATCTAAACATGTTTCCAAAGGACTTTGGTGCTTAATCAGACAACCTGGGGAAGCCAGTGTTTTAGTTAGCCATGTCTGGGAACCCATTGATTATAGTTCACCCAAATAGGGATGTGTTTATTTCAGGCACCAAGAATATTAGGTGAAGGTAACCGGGGATGGCTCAGCAGCTCATAGATGGCAAGAGAATAGAGGCTCTTTCTGTCTCTCCCATTCTTAGCAACAGGGGTGGCACTCCAAGCATCAGAGGTGTTCCAAGTAGTAAGGGGGAGGCAGAAGCAACAGCACATCGGACTCTGCTTATGTCTGATTTGGTAAAGACTAAAGCATGGGTCCCACATTAGCTGGAAAGGGGGCTGGAGATAGAGTTCTTAGCTTCCCAGCCTCCAGAGTTAGACCATAGGTTGGAATAGTCAATGCAGAGCTTTAAACACACTGTTTGGAATGTAAATTGTCTGGAATACAGTATCTGCCAAGTCACTTAGGGGCTCCTCTAGAGCAGTGCTTCTCAATTCAATGTGCATGTTACCTGGGGATTTTGTTCAACTGTAGATTCTGAATGAGTAGGTCTGGGGTGAGGCCCGAGACGCTTCCTTTCCCGAGTGATGCCAGTGCTTCTGATCCATGCTCTGAGTCCCTAGGACACTGAGAGCCAGGGGAGGAAAAATGAGACGAAAAGGAATAAACCTTAAGTAGAGGAACAGACATGCACTCATAGGAAAAAGGAAAATCAGTTCTCCATAACTGAAGCAGAGCAGTATGGAAGCCTCCTGGCCAGGATGTCCAGAGGAACTTCCCAATCAAAGGGACAACTTGCTCCTGTCAGGTACTTGCATCCTGAAGCCAATAATGGGACACTTGGGAAAGATTCAATTATTTGATAATGTTGATGGCTTGGAAAAGATAGCTCAGCCTACCTGAGTGAATTAATAAGCCCAGTGAGTTTCAAAGCCTGAGTTCATAAGTAAAAGCATAAAAATAATACCATGAAAATGGAAAAAGCTGGAAAGTAGAGGTTAACTCCAAGCTGAGATTGCCCCAGCAATTATCTTAAGAGTGTAAAGTTCAAATCAACAGTGTGAATTTGACTCAAATGAGAAGAGAGCTTTGTTTTGTTTTTGTTAATTTCCAGCGATGATATTACAGAGTTAGCCAGGGTCAGCAGTGACAATGAACCATCCAGGATTGTGTATCGATCAGGATTCCATATTTGCAAGAATAGAAACCAAATTTGGTTGACCTCAACATAAGGCAACTTGCTGGAGGACTGTTGATGCTTACAGAAAAGACAGGTCTTGAGAATGGGCAGGAACCAAAAGAATCCCAGAGGATTAGGAAGCAAAAACCACAGTCATCGTCTTAAATCAAACAAAGTCTGTTTAGCACACCATTCCTTCCTGCCCTTAGGTTAAAGTCCCAGAAAATAACTTCCAGTCGGCCAAGCTCAGGTTATATATTAATACTTTTATCCTGCCTTGTCCGCTTGGCTTCTTTAAAAACTTGTTGGCATCTGGAATTGCTCTCCCACCAAGACTACACTATGCAAAAACCTAACTCCCTCAAAAGAAATCCAAATAATACCAGACAGGTGAAATGGATGTTGGGCAATCAAAAACAGTAAGAAATGCTTGCTATGAGTGGAAAGTATGGTTTCTCTCAAGTATAGACTCTAGTTGGCTGGTGGTGGCTGCCTGGAGTTTATGTTAAGATATTTCTGAAACCATGTCCCAGCATAATGGGAAAAGGTGCCAGGACTGATTCAGTGGAGTTGACCATCACCACAGAAAGAGGAAGGAAAAAAGTGTGTCCCAGATCTTTGCCCATTTTTGGCAGAGCAGATGTCTTCCTCCTCCATAAACGCTTTCTCTGACCCTTCCTGCTAGAAGTGGACCCTCCCTCTTTGACTCATATTTTCCATTCCTGAATATCTGAGCGACCATGAGCAACAATCTGAGCCCCTCTGTGCCTCCACTTTCCATGAATTAGTGAAATACTAATATTCAATTCAAAGGGTGGTTTTGAGTGTTATATGCACTAAAACATGGCAAACTTTTTGCCTAACACCTGACAAAAAGTCAGCACTCAATGTTAGCATGTCCCCAATATCAATCTCTCTCTGACCAATCATATGTTCTTCTGTCTGTCATAGGTCTTCACATCTAAGTACTCAGAGGTGGAATCAAAAGACTTTGAAACCTTCTACTCATACCTTTCCCACTCACAGGCTGTGTGGCCTAGTTTTCTTTATCACTGTATTTCTGCCATTTAATACAATATATATCACTTATAGCAAGAGCTCAACAAATAGTCTGGAGAAGGCAACGGCACCCCACTCCAGTCCTCTTGCCTGGAAAATCCCATGGACAGAGCAGCCTGGTAGGCTGCAGTCCATGGGGTCGCTAAGAGTTGGACACGACTGAGCGACTTCATTTTCTCTCTTCACTTTCATGCATTGGAGAAGGAAATGACAACCCACTCCAGTGTTCTTGCCTGGAGAATCCCGGGTCTGGGGGAGCCTGGTGGGCTGCTATCTATGGGGTCACACAGAGTCGGACACGACTGAAGCAACTTAGCAGCAGCAGCAGTCACCAACCAAGAAAGTTAAGTTCTCTGAACCTCAGTTCTGTAAATTGGGATCCTACCTGAAAACATCAACATCACTTGGCATAGTCTTTAACTCCCTATTAGCTGCTCCAGAAATGTCAGTTTCCTTTCTGTTTCAAAAACTGGTATTTTCAATGACTTAAAAAAAAATGACCCTAGAGTGTGATCCAGTTCATATACTCAGATTAAACCAATGAGTAGCTATATTCAGTAAGGTTTGAACACTTGTTTTAAAAACATAAATATATGATCTCCAAAGGAACTCATTTCAATTTTAACTGAAGGTAATTGAAATACTCATTTCTATAAGGAAGAAGCCAGACCAAAAAAAGTCTTCTTTGTTCCTTCCTCCTTCATTATTCCAAGAGGTGTCAAATTATTGACATACACCCAGAAAGTGGTTTTCAGATACTTCAGAGAGATAGGAACAAAAAGACACTTTAAAATCTGCAAATTCTGTTATTTTTAGCTCCAAAACTAGACTTGATAAAAATTTAAAACTGCTTATTTCTGCAAGTTCTAAAGGATTGGTCATTCCAAATACAAATTTACACTTCCTGTAAGATACATTTGGAGGTCAGGCTGCAGGAGAAGATGGCGGTTTCCACAGGCTTTAAAGTTTCTCATAATTTTCACTTGTTGGAAGAACTTGAAGGAGGACAGAAAGGAGTAGGCAATGGTAACAAGAGGAAAATTGAGCATAGTTTCTTTCTTGTTAAGGCACCATCATTTAAGCATGAACCTGGAGTACTCAAGGGGAACTAAGGTTTGCAGATGGGAGCATGGTGAGAAGTGTCAGATGGCTATGCAGGCAGGTGTGTTTCTGAAGAGAAAGTTCAAGAAGGAAGCCCACAATGGCGTATTCTGTCCATCTTGCTGAGTGATGGAGCTTCAGTTGAAATTGTCTAAAGTAGCAGGTACAACAAATACTGTCACAAATTGTGTTAATTTTTGAAACGGTATTGGTGCTGACTACTAGTAGTATCAAAAATATGTTCAGGATTGTTGTGATACCTGTATTTATAATAAAAAAAATGTTGTGGGGGAGGTGGATGAATTTCTGCCACAAGTTGTTCCTGTGTTCCATGTAATAGACATGGTAAACATTTGTTTACAGTCTTTGTTGAACAAACCATGCATTTATGTGTAAGTAAAATCAACAAAAAGTAAATAGGTGCATGGATATGCGACTTTGAGATTAAAGTTAGTCTTAAATTGTAAATAAAATGTGGAATGTGTCCTCAAAAAAAAAAGACATACTTGGAAAACGATATCACTATAATAAGTTGAAATTCAATGTGGTCTCCTTTGTGTGCTGTGCTTAGCTGCTCAGTAGTGTCTGACTCTTTGCTACCTTATGGACTGTAGCCCGCCAGGCTCCTCTGTCCATGGGGATTCTCCAGGCAAGAAGACTAGAGTGGGTTACCATGCCCTTCTCCAGGGGATCTTTCCAACCCAGGAACTGAACCCAGGTCTCCCACATCCCAGATGGATTCTTTACCATCTGAGCCACCAGGGAAGTCCTGGTTGTCTCTTTTAGCAATAAGATTTAACCAGAGCAATTTTCGAACAACTTGTATCTCTATACAAGCACAGGAACATTGAAAGAAGAGCTTGGGAACTCGGCTTGCCCCACAATAAAAAATAAAATCTGGTCTTTTCATTTAAACATATTTCAATTATCTTTTGCTTCCTTCCCATCTGTCTTACAGACGATTCCTTTGCTTCTTTCTTGACTGTTTTCCATTTCACTATGGAAGAGGAGGCCAACTGCCTAATTCTTATGGTAGATCTATATCCTTTTTGATGACACAGCTCTCTTAATTTTCCAGTTGTGGCTTTTAGTTGCATTAGGCAAGAACTCTGGGTTTTGTCCTCTCTAAAGAATACTGACAGAAACTGAGCCATAGCAAAACATTCACGAGTGTACTCATGTCAGTGTGTCTGTGTGGGCACATATAAGACACAGAGAAAGCTATCGGTTAATTTAAAATGATGACTGTTTCTAACAAAAATTTGTCTTTACTAAGAGAGAAATGTCATGTGAGCCACAGGTTGATCATCAGACAAGCTGGGCTTGCAGCTCTCATTTCTCAGCTAAATTGCTCTGTGAGTATGGCAGACAGCCTTCGAGATGGTGCCCAACAATCTCTTCCAGGATTCGCACTCTTATGTAGCCCCTGCCTGCATTCTATCAGGATAGGTCTGTGTAATGACAGAATGCGGCAGAAGTAATGTTCATCACTGTTGAGGCTGGAACATACGAGACACTATGGCTTGTCTACCTGGCTCTCCTGGGTCACTCAGTCTGAAGGAAGCCAGTTCCTGTGTCATGAGAACACTCAAGCAGCCCTATAGAGGGGCCCTGAGGGGCTTCAGGGCAGGGCACTCCAAAACGTGCCATCTGGCATGTAGATTATTTTTCACTGAAGACAGTCAAGGTCCAACAGACTCAGAAAGAGCTTTTTACCTCCCCTTTAATACCATATAAGAATTTACATAGACGTCCTGGTCCTGGAAGATACCTACAGAGTTTGGGTTAGGTGTGGTAAGCGGAGGTGGGGGTGGAGGAGGGTGGTGCCTGTCAGCAGAGCCTGTTTGTTCAAAGCCTTCTGCGTGACCCATTGTCTCTGTGTGGCCTGACAAGCTTTTTTTTAAACGAAACATTTGCATTTCTTGTTGTTCAGTCACTCAGTTGTGCCTGACTCTTTGTGACTCCTTGGACTGCAGCATGTCAGGCTTCCCTGTCCTTCACTATCTCTCAGTTTGCTCAATTCATGTCCATCGAGTCGGTGATGCCATCCAACCCTCTCATCCTCTATTGTCCCCTTCTCCTCCTGCCTTCAATTTTTCCCAGCATCAGGGTCTTTTCCAATCAGTCGGCTCTTCACATCAAAGTATGTGGCCAAAGTATTGGAGCTTCAACCTCAGCATCAGTCCTTCCAGTGAATATTCAGGGTTGATTTCCTTTAGGATGGACTGGTTTGATTACATTTCTTCTCTCCCTGTGAATTGTCTTCCTCCCCTTTTCAGCCTCAGACCCCTGTTCCCTTCTCCTTACCTCAGGATGGCATACAAGTTTCAATTGCCTGACTGTTTTTGACCCTCTCATGTCCATAAGACTCCCACGCATACAATTAATGTGTCTCATGTCCATTATTATACCAGCCAAAGAACCTAAGTGGAAGAAGGAAAAGGTTCCTCCCCTGACAGTTTGATTGTGACCTCATGAAAGGTTCTGAGCCAGAACCACTTAAGTAGTTTCTCAATTTCTGATCCTCAGAAACTATGACACAATACAACTGTCCTTTGGTATTCATGGAGGGTTGGTTTTAGGACCCACCACTAATATCAAAATCCCTGGATGCTCAAGTCCCATAGTTGGCCCTCTGTATGCACAGGTTCTGCATCTACAGATACAACCAACCACACATCTCAAATGTCATTACATTATCTGCAGTTGGTTGAATCCACGGATATGGAACCCATGGATATGAAGGGCCAATTATATTGGGAAAAAATCTGTATATAAGTGGACTCGTGTGGTTCAAACTTGTTTTATTCAAAGGTCAACTGTAAGTAATGTATTCTCTTAAGTTACCAAATTTGGGGGGGTACTTACAATACCAATAGGTAACTAATACAATTACCCAGTAGGTGGAGCCATTTTATGTTTCCATTTCTAAGGTTATTTTTTTTTCAATCAACAAATATTTACTGTCTAACATGCCAGACATTATTAACATGAGATGCACAAAATGCTCCTTTCAGAAATAAAATTTTGATTTTCATGGATAATCACAGAATCTATCAGACTAGTCTTTCAATAGAGTCTGCAATTTGCTAGATCAAATGCTCACTTATTTTTTTTTTTAATTTATTTTTTTTAATTGTTTTTGCCATACATTGTCATGATATCACCATGGGTTTACATATGCTTCCCCTCCGGAACCCCCCTCCCTC